>JANTCA010004258.1:0-10319 GCA_024741275.1 Chironex yamaguchii
GAACGACGGGGTAAGGGGTAAATTGCCCCCTAATGCTAAAATTGCTCTGAAAAGGATTAATTTTGGATATTTTACGTTCAAACACGAAGGAATACATTTCTGTACTGGAAACACCATTTAGGCAACAAAAAATACGTAAAATCAAAGCAAAACATCGTTCTAGGCCATGATGACGTCATTTCTAAAAATAGCAATGTCAGTAAAAATTAATAAAATATATATCAATCGATAGCCCTTGTTGTGCTGAATCAAAATATGCAAGTATTTCTGAAAATGGATGTAAGGAAACCAATGGATAAATTTCTTGTTCTCTGACGTCATCAAATTAAGGCACTTCCGGTCAAAATCGAAAGTGACCCATCTTGGATTTGAAATCTAGAGGGTCGATTTGGTAGGAATCAGTAATAAAATTTGAGGTTAGCCAAAAATTCAGTCACTTACATGGAATTCCCTGCCTAAATGGGAATGAGCGTAAAAATCAGAAAGGGCACTTATACATTGATTGATAACAAATGCAGCTTTGCTTATCATGCAATAAAAATATCTCCTAAACAATTAATTAAATTAAATAAGATAAATAAGAAAAAAATAATCATCTCACAACTTAAGCCTGGTAAACCGAGAACCAACTGAACTCTACCTCCCGCCCCATAACGGATCATCAAAATTTATGTCAACAAATTAACGATTCCTAACGGGTAACGTTCGTGGAATCTAACGAAATCAGAGCGTCAGATCATACATGAGAGTAATTGCTTGTGATGACTCTAAGTTATTTCAATGTTATCTATGGATGTATAGCACACCTTATTTTACCAAAGACGGGGCCAAACTAAATAAACTAAACCAATGACCTAGTCTTAAAATACAAACGTAACTTCACGGAGAAATGCACTACGTATTGACCACTGAAATATTATCTTACAATGAATACGTTACTCTCGTTTGCTCATCGCTTTTCAAAACCCCAGCAAACAACAGCAACAACAAAACCCAACAAATGACGAATAAATGGTTCTAGGAGTCTTCATGTACGCGATACACGTAAGTTAAAAATATACAGCGTCTACGCATGGTTCAATTTACATGTGTTGCATATACATGGTTGTAAACATATTTTTAAGGATGTCTGCAATCTATTCCATCTACTAAAGCCGATACCTTTCAACGCTATGCAATGATTAATATGGGTCAAAGTCATAGCGTATACATCTTCAAGGAGTAGAAAAGATGCCCATTCTCATAACTATAGAATCAACTAAGGGAGCTTTGCGAACGGGTTCCTCATAAGTAAGGTTTACTTTAAAAGTACTACTTGCTCCTCCACAAACTTTAACCACATTCTTACCAAGCGAGTTTCCTCCACCAGTGAGTTGTGTTAAAGCAGCCAATGATTGCAGTTGAAGAACTGCAAGGGGGTTGATGTTTGGTGACGTGGATGAGCCACCAGATCGCGCACCACCGCCTCCTGTGCTAGCACCAGACAACTGAGCTAGACTTGAGTTGCGATCCTTTGCGGTAAAAGGTAACACAAAACTGCATCAATATGTATATCAAAGAGCGAGGGTAAAAGCTTCTACGATAAATTATTACTTGACTTCTTTTGATCAAACTGTAGTTCCAAAATTTCCTTAATTCTAACTGCACAAGCTTTGGCTGTTGTGAAAATGTAAAAATGTTAGATACAGGGGCCACTATAATAAACGTGCCGCCAACGTCTCACATTTTCTGCCCGGAAAAAAATTTTCCCGCCAAATTTTTTCATCTTTATCTATATAAATGTCCTAGGTGACTGTCTACGTTTTATCTTCGGGTTCTTTTCGCTTTTATTTTACAGTATTTCGGGCAGGTTTAAAGCCATTAAAACATTTAAAGCTTTAAATAAGGTAAATAAGCCTAAAAATTCCCGGGGCTAGGAATGCTTTCGGTTTTCTCTTACGTGGCCTAGCCAAAAAACAATTTCCACCCAGCATATCTAAAACCCTCGGCAGAACCCTACATGCTTACTGGCACTGTATCGCATAAACGAGAAGAGAAAATCAAAGGACAAAACTTACCATTCGGCACTGTATTGTTCTATCGTAAAATACCTGTCCATTAAGTATCGCTATAACACATATTAAGGTTACTTACAAAATATTACACTAAAACTCATTAATACATAAAAATAACCTGCACGTTTTCAAACCCATACGTATCAATTCAACTAATTCAAGGAAACTAATTCAACAATTTCGTGCTACATAGGATTTCCGTGATCATAGTAGAACAAAATCAAAGTAAAGGCTATAAAGTTGCCTTAATGTTAGATTTAACACTGCAAAGATAACACAATAGGAAGACACACAGCAAACAAAATGAACAACAAAGGAAAAAGCACACAACAGAAGTAAGAATCAAATTAATCTGTGAGAGGATACAGACAGCATTCAAGGCCTCCAAGGGCGTTTCGAACACAACAGTGCCATAGCCTTTCGATTTATGCTCTGCATCTTCATCAATATCAGCTCTAATAACATTTCCTGTGGCAAAATAATATTAAACATTAAATCATGGAATGCAAGTGCCAAAATTTCTTTTTTTTCCAACACACCTAATCATGTCAATAGCATACTCTTGAATAAAAACATACAACCTAAGGATCGTTGCTTGAAATACTTGAAAATCTAAGGATCATAGTTCAAATCTACCTGCCACAGGCATGCTTCCAGGCTAACTTAAAATAACCAAAATAAATCCCTCAAATGTCCATGACCAATCTAGGTTAGAAGTTGATTTTCCTCTTGTTAGACAGTCTATGTAAACACAAAACTGTATTTCACAATAGAAAACAGCTAAGGTGTAGAATTGACTAGGGAGGCGGAGTTTAAAAGGTGTGTCTTCAAAAGATATACATAGATATCCAAATGTGTGGATTCAACATATGTTTACCGAATTTGGAACACCTTAGCCTGATATATATACACACATACATGTCCTGTATGTCCTCTCAATATATTATTCTCAAACACAATCGTTTCTGTTGTATTTTAAATTAAACATTTGAGTCAATAAAACAGAACTAGTGTAAATTACAGGGTAAAGGCTTTCAATGTCAACAGTCAGGTCATTATTTAATCACTATTAAAATATTTAGTCTGTGGTGTGGTGTTGCATCAGTTGACAGTAAACACACTCTGTCAAAGTGGATTTGCCAGAAATAAAGACAAATCCAAAACTAAACATACTGATGTAAATATAACTAAAACAACTGTTTTTAAGCCGACCCTTTATCTCATTCTCACTGCATTTTGTAAAGTACAACCCAGTCCTCCACTATAGTTAATTCCCATTTAACTTTTGTTTATCTTTCATTCACGAGTTAATAGAAATCCATCCTTTGTACCATGTCAACTTCAATCATTAACATTTTTTCTACTTTTATTAGGCAATACTTACACACTCTTAGCACTCTTTACACTTGACAAACACAGCATAAAATTCTTGCTCAACTTGCTTCCACTTACCGAAGTGTCAGAAAAACAATACTATAAGCTCCTTTCCTTTAGCAATTAAGTATGCGCTACTTTCCCCATACAGATTATGGCCCTGTGTACCACCTAAGTACCCTAACAGTACATACTAGAAAGTCTAATGCAGCATGTTGTCAGTATATCAAAAAAGTATCCAAATTTGAGAACTGTATGCAAACCTTGGACACTGAAAGAATGCTAAAAAAAGAAAAATACAATAAGTACCTGCTTTTCTGAAGAAGTCTTTGAGCTTTTGCCATGTTACCCTGTAATCAAGCTGCACATGGGATGGAAATAGAAGTATAGAAAAAATAGAAATTGCCAAGAAGTCAAAAGTAGGGATCCTTAATTTCAACTGCCAAAAAGTCACAATGATGTGTAATAGGATTAGTTTTGGCAACATCAGCAAAAAGATTTCATTATACTCGGTGAATGAATGCTTTTGAACTCTTCAATTTACTTCTATTGTTGTGCAGGGTATCCTCTTACCTTTCCCTGCCAAACCTATTATAACTTAAGTGTAACATCATGCAACAAAGGCCCTTTAGTTCTTTCAACAGTATTACAGACAAGTTAGAAAACAGTTCAAGAATTTTCGATGTTTTGCTATTTCTCAAACGAACAGTTCTAGTGCTCCAGTTTGTGCAAGACAAGACAATTACACTGTTGTACTTTTTATCATGCAAAGTCTACAAGGCAGGTTCCAGTACATGTTGCCTTTCGAGTATATATCATAGTAAATATAGGTAAACAAGCCAACAACTTTGTCTGTATTCCCTGAAAACATGTCAAATTCCATAATTCTCAACTGTCTCAAAAATGAAATTGAAACTCACTGTCCCTTAAATCTGATTGTTGATGAACTCCAAGGAATTTAGCTTGGCTCAATAACAAAAACTAAAAGCAAAGGTAGTTCCCATGCACAAGTTAGCAAAAAGGACAGATCAAAAAGGACAACAACAGAATGCCAATACCATGAGCTCAATTAGAGCAACAAGTGGAATCACTATGGCATAAAGCTGTAACGGAATCACCACCCTATGTTCTTCCAGGAGAAGCTATCATGTAGAAACTTACATTTTTCACAAAAACTGTACAGTTTATGGGGTCTGCACTTTTTGATGTAAGTGCATTTAAGCCTGATGACCCAAGAAGATTTCCAAGGACTCCAAGGCCTGATGGGACAGGTGCTGACTGTGTTGAATGTGCCTTGATTTTTTCCTCCATCTCTCGTGTCTTTGTAAGTTGTTTTTCATAAACCTCATCTTCTACCCGATCCTAAAAAGCAATGTGTATTTATTATGGAGATATTTATGTATCTCCAAATTTAATAGGAAACACATTTATCTTTTAGTCAAGAAATGAGAAGAAAAAATAAAACAGAATGAGAGAAATGTAACTGATATATATGGAATGCAACTGATAAATCACAAGTCTCAATACAAACATCACACAAAGCATCCTTGAAGCACTGTCAAAAGAGTTTTGCACTGGTGTCCCTTGGGAACTGCTGTAGACAGATGATCTTGCAATTATTGCTGACTCCTAAGAAGAATGCATTGCTAAGTTGCAGTCCTGGAAGTCTGAACTGGAGAAGAAAGGTCTGCAAATTAACATGGAAAAAAAGAAAATTATGGTCTCAGACAGCGGTTATGATCTCCCAAAAGACTCAGGATGACATTCTTGTGCTGTCTACCATACTGATATTGGTGCTAATTCCTTTTTATGCTCGAGATGCAACTTATGGGTGCACAAAAAATGCAGTGTTATCAAAGGTAGACTTACAGATGACACAACATTTGCGTGTCAAAAGTGCTTTCCCATCTGATTGATGGAAGGCCTATAGTAAGTAAAGGTGTTGATGGTAAAACGCTGGATGTTGTCAACTTTCTTGTGTTATCTTGGTGATGTATGCTGTCTGCTGGTGGTCTGCTGTCTGCTCATGCAATTATCACTCGTTGTTGTGTTTAAGAGATTGTTACTTCTACTTACCTCAAGACAAATCTCATTGAAAATAAGTGGGACACTCAATGATCAGATGGATATGCAGGGTGAAGCCTGTTGGTGACATTTCCACAACAGCTCTTCTGCAAACACTTGAAATTACTGACATCATTGCTGTCCTATGCTGCAGATGTCTATGATCGTACCGTCATGTCCAAAGAGCTATAAATGCTATCAACAATGTCAAAAAACTGGTTATCTCTGTACGGAGATGTGGCAGGTCCGGGAAAATGTGGGGTGAATTTATTGATAATGACCTGACTGCTCTCAACTTGGAAAGTGCTGACCCACTGGATTGAGCTACATGGTGCCTGGTGTTGCCTACCCTGGATTCCGGGAACTATGCAGCACAATAGATATAAAAACAGGACGGATGGATGGACACTTCACATAAGGATGCATCATTGATATATCATTGACTTCAGCATTAAAGAAAACTGTAAAAAATATTGACAACACAAAAATATGGGTGTTTCTGTTTTTCACATAAATACACAACACACATACCTCTCTTAGTCGCATCTTCCTTCCCTTGACCTCAAAACCATCAATATCTTTGATGGCTCTCTGAGCATCATCTGGTGTTGGAAACTCAACAACCCTTAAGAAAACACAATAGCACAGATATGTCCTTAATGTCTGATAAGGCATTTAGTTTGGAGCAACAATTGAACCTTGTTCACCATTTTGTTCTGCATTACCTTCCTGCCTACCAAGACAAGCCTACGGTAATTTTCATTTTTCATATTCAGATATACTTTCTTTTGTACACCATCACATGCAACTCAAGTGTAGTAGTATATGTACAACCAAACCAAAAAGACAAAATGAAAATGACTACCATATTTCATTATAAGACAACAGTGGTCCTTATCAATCATAAAGTAGAACTTACTGATATATGCAACAATTTCCAAACTAGTAAATTAATGCTATACACACATAAAAAATCACAGGGTAGCAAAAAGAAATACTCAGCTGCTACAAGAGTTACGATATAAACCACGGTCTCCAGCTCAAGTCTTGAGTAAGAAAATCAATTTCTGCTTTCCCTTACCCTAGTACCACCTGATCTTAAAAAGCACCACATATCAATTTACAAGTCTCCTCCTAACACAGCAATATTGTTAACACCATAACTGAAGAGCATTCTACATCACATATTGACACCAGAATCAAAGTAATTTAAGAATTAAAATTCTCTACTTACGCAGTTCCCTGTTGCGGTGGACAATCAATGATAAGCAATGAAAAGAGAAAAGACACAAATAAAACAATTATAAGCAAAGCAGAAAAAATTAAGGCAAATGGAGTTCCTCCATTAAAATACCTAATCCAGAAAAATAATTGGAATATTTCAATATTTCAAATAGAGAGTAATCTGAACTGACAAATATTTCAAAAAGAATGCTCTGTTGTGGCATAAAACCATTGAGTACGAGTATAGCAAACCACACAAACCTAGCCCAGAAGAAGTTTCCTGCCACCGAAATTGCATGTTGGACCAAAGCAAAAGCAGCTGAATTAAGACAACAAACCTTTACAACAATTTAGACCTGTAAAGTGGAAAGTTCAGCATTTTAAGAACTGGAAAAATTTACACTCTAAGTAAACTTTGGATGCATTACATATATATTATATTTACACAGTCAGATATTTCCATAGTTTCAAAGAAAAAAATCCTGGCTAGTGTCAACAAAGCAACCTACTGTAAAGAGCAGCCATCATTCTCAATATAACTGGTTTTTCCCACCAACAAGCATGACATATTACAAATGCAGAACTGATCCTTAAGATTATGAGAGTTTACCTTGACACAATAAAAACAGCATATTAAGAATAATAGTAACAGTTTATCATTGTTCTCACCATTGGTCTGCCATCTTTTTCCAACATCATCTCAACATGTTGTACATCAGCAACTACAAAAACAAATTGAACCAAAATCATCACTTGCAAAACAATTTCTCTATTTCTCTGCTTTTTTTTTGTTATCTTTGATATACTCAGTAAAAAGAAATAGTATCCAGTAGACTACAATGGAGAATCTCACCATTACAACTGTTATCACTGTTGACATCATATTTGGTTCAATGACTTCTTGATGGCTTAAAGGCAACTTAGTACACAGGTATTTTTCTTACTATTTTCTTTAAAAAACAGCCCCAGATTTTCCGAATAACTCTCGGGAGGAGCTTGAGAAAAGAGCAATACATATCTCCCATGATCTGTTACCTCAACAGACACAGTGCTTTTTATATATTTGTCAAGTGTGGGCATTACCGCAATAGCTGAACTAAGTGGGAGCCGACCGGGCTCGAACTTGCAATCCTCAGACTTAAAAGCCAACACTTAAACCTATGTGCCATCACGGCACAAAGGTTTGGTGAAGGACATTCAAAATCCTTGGTATCACGAGACAAAACCCAGCGGTGGGTAAGGGGAAATTCATTGTTGGCTTTTAACTCTGAGGATTGCAAGTTCGAGCCCGGTTGGCTCCTACTTAGTGCAGCTATTGTGGTAATGCCCACTCTTTACAAATATATAAAAAGCACTGTGTATGTTGAGGTATTATATTTATATATATATTCTTCAAAAAATAAACATCTCATATAACATTTCGCATAATTCTTCTTATATATATAGTCCATATTATAAAAAAATTAACAGGTATTTCAGGATACTTAGCTTCACATTAGAAAGAGACAAAGATACAGCATAAAAACTTTCAAGGTATCAAATCATTTCAAATGTACTCTGTAAAATGAAAATCCTTCATCAATTTTGTAACGCACTTAGGCTTCAAAGGGCGATGCACCACATACATCACAAGATTACAATCTGTACCTTTTTTCATGATATCTTTTAGATCTTGCCACCGCATATCATATGGAAGGTTTGTTACATAAACCCTACACTGTCTCTCGGCAATTAAACGTCTTCCTCCTCTTCTTCCTTTCGTATATGGTGCATATCTCCTTGACTCCCGGTCTTCATCCCTGTTCCTTCTCTCCAATCGATCTCGATCTCGGTCTCGACGATCATCTCTATCTCTGTCGTGACCTCTGTCATGCCCATTGTCTTGTTCATCCCTATACAAAATGGTTATATGCAGCATTACAATTCAGTTACAAGTAGTTGACCTAAAGATTGACGAGCAACAACCCTCTTAGCACTTACCTGCTAGAATTAAAATGGAGATTAAGTTTCAACTTAAGTCTTAAAATCCCCAATAATTGCAATATACATACCTGTTGCCTATCTCCTTCGAGCCTTATGGCACAAAAGGCCTCTACAGAACATCGCCACTCCTCTCTGTTGACCACTGTGTTCCTTGCTTCATTCTATGCTCTCCATCCTACTGCTAACCTCCTCTTTTCACCATACTTCTGCACATTATTTGGGTCTTTCCCACTTCATTGCCCATGTCATTGTTGTAAAAAGTGTAAATAGTAACTTACCTTAGCTTGTTTCTTTCCCATGGCACAGGGAGCCGATGTTGCAAAATGGACAGGGAAGCAATACATTGATATGTAGAGACTGTTGTTGGTTGCCATGGCAATATTTTTGTTAGGGTTCTTTAATCAAACCCAGAACTTGTCAACCAGTGAGAGTCAGGGCGTTGGTGTAGTGAGTTGCGTTGTATTATGAGATATTGAGTTTAAGATCTACCAAGTTCAAACCAGTATTAGAAGTGTCTGCAGTGTTGAAGTGTCAGTACTTTCATTGTTTACATTAGTCATATCATTTGTTACTATCTCAAATTGGGGAAAAGACACGTGTGATGATTAATTTTATATGTTTAGAATAAAATGTTGCCATGATGATCGTCTTTCTCTTACAAGTGTCCAATAAATCAACACTTTTTGGCATTAATTGTCATCATCACACCTACCCCTTATCTGTGAACATCATAAAAATGACTACATCTAAAAAAATCTGTGACATGTATATATACAATTCTGCTAGTTATACAAATACTGATAAATAGAATGTTGTTATAAAATAACTCCTGGGTACACAATAATAAATAATTAAATCAAAGTGTATGACTACTTTTGTCAGGTACAGCATACCACTACCAGCCACTACCAACCCCCAGAAAAAACAATGCTTGGTTGCAAGAAACACTGATGAATATATAAACTTCATCTCAAATGATAAACAAAATTACATATACGGATAAAATACATAATATATATCTAGGGCCAGACACAAGTGCTGAGATACTCTATATAAAAACGCACACACACACCAATCTATTAATCTATTATCTATAATCTATCTATCCATCCATCCATCCATCTGTCTGTCTATCTATCTATCTATCTATCTATCTATCTATCTATCTATCTATCTATCTATCTATCTATCTATATCTGTCAAAAGCTCAATCATCCATGTTTATTAAATATATACAAATTTCAAGAAATAACCACTTTTCATTATATATATATATATGTAACTGATGAAGACTAATTTTGAGACGTTTCAAAGTGTATTTTTTGAGCAAATATAAATAAATATATATATATAGAAGAAATGGTGTGAAGCTATGTTTACCTGTCACGAGCTCTCTCGTCTTCCCTTCCTGGGCCATAACTATCCCTAAAAACAGAATAAATGTTGAGCAATCTTAAATATTTAAATATATAGTTGGGATACATGCACAAACACACAGTCACGCACACACACATATATACAAATATCTGACACTGATGAAGGTTTAAGCCGAAACACAGAAAAAAATAAATAATAATGAATTTCCCCTTTCCCACCGCTGGGTTTCGTCTCGTAATACCA
>JANTCA010004259.1:0-10319 GCA_024741275.1 Chironex yamaguchii
TGGGAGAAGTATCTCTCGAAACGTAGCTCATAAAAAGCATACGACTCATGTCATGATAAAGCTCCTGTCTACAAAGTATTACCATGTAAACGCGATCAGGCGACCAAGAAATTATCGTTATACGCATGCGCAAACAATTGTCGCTGACAATTCTTTTATCACTGAGTTGACAGTGGCTTTCGATGTTCAATTTCAAAACAACTATCCTTTCTGAGTTGGATGAAAATCGTTTCGTGTAAGCGCCAGAGAAATCGATCCCACGACAACGAGCCAGCTCACTTAGTTGGGCCAGTCCACCTTAAACAGGCCACAAAAGAAAGTAACGAATAGCTGAGAGAATTTCCTATAATAAATAAAAAAAATGGGCGGACACAGATGTAAATTCTTTTACAATCACAAAGTCAATGCGCATAACCTAACACAGTGAATTTTATCCTTTTAACACTTGGAAGATTTCATAAAGTGTTGAAAGCAAATGCTTCCCTCAAGAAGTTTCCTATCATTTGGCTACAAAACATGGTTTTTAAACCAAAGTCATCGATAACGTATTGATAAGGAACGTGCAAACTTCAAGAAATCAACATACAAAGGAGAGTGGCGAGAGTAAAATGATGCCTTGTCAAATGGTTACACTTGGAATAAGATCAATGCAACTGTTATGGTATTGATGAGAACTCTTAACGTATAGCTACAGCAGTACAGCAACCTTTCCAACTGACCACAAGCAGTTAAATTGTAATAAGTATTGTGCGTGACGTAACTGATACTGTTAATGAATTTTTCTTCAAGTTTGCCGACACAAATTTCTCATGCACTAAATAACATCTAGTCTACTCCTCTGACTTTCATTTATACTCTGAAGTGTGTCAGACACCAAAGAAGCTTGTAGATGTGTTGTAGGGCAATGCTGTAAATTTTCAAGGCGAATTTCAAGTTTTGTACTGCAAAAAGACTGCTTAAATATTTATAAGCAACCTTTTTAAGGCCGTTACTGTTAATCATAAATATTAATTGTTTATCCTCCTCCTATCATATGCCATAGTCCTAGAAGAGAATCATTGACGTTCTTCATTGTGCCTCCTCTCTTTCTGCTGTCATGCTACCCACTGCTCATTCTTTGATGTTTTCCACCCATGCAGCCCTTCTGCGTTTTGGTTTTACATTTCCCTGCACCCTCTACAGTTGCTAACACTAGGCTGCCCGATCTTCTTTCCTAGTGACTATATTTCCTCGATTTTATTTTCTTGACTTCGATCAATAGACCCAAGGATTCTGGTACTCTTGCCCTTTGTTGGACCCACTCATTAGTTCTCCTAATAATAGTTACAATTAAATAGAAATTTTAATGTAGATGTTGACCTTTTTTGAAATCAGACGCTAGGGGATAGAATAACTAAAACTTAGGTTGCTGTCAGATTCGTCTAGCTTTTCCATTGTCGGAAAATTTCGTGATCTGTAGCCACGGAGTTTGAAGCTTTATAGATGTACTCCTGCCCCTTGCAAGTCCCACTTCGACCCCTTTCAAGCTTCACGTGCTTGCCCAATGAGGGATAAGAAAATTATTTCTTATACCTCATTGTGCTTGCCCCAATGAGTTGAAAACATGTTTTTTTAACTCATTAGCTTGCCCTCGTCACTCTTTCTACAAACGAGGTAAAAGCAACAGCGCAACCACTTCAAGACAGTGGGCGATTTGATTTTGGTGATATGGGGAGGTAACGAATTGGCAGAAATTGTAACAGATGCAATTAAGTGGAACTAATAGTAATTACTTGGCATGATCACTAATGAGTTATTTTTTCATGGTTTGTCATTTTATTTTACATGATGTCTAAATGGTATCTGTTGCAAATAGCCCTGGTAACATATTATACTTAATATTTGCGACGTGTTGTTAGCCTCAGTTTGGTGCATATAGACTGGGATGGATGCTGCTTTGGTAAGATTCGTTTTAATTATTACAAAAGTATATGATGCAGTTTATGCGTGCGGGATTTGAATGCACTGAGGGAAAAGGAAGCAGTCGTGATTTCTTAAAATTCAAAAAAGAATTACAAAACTACTTATAATTGATAGTTAATTATTTAAAGGGTATTAACTTAATACTCGACATAATTAAGGTAACTCTACTGGAATCAAAGGTTTACGTTATGTACAGAATACATTTTGTATGTCATTAAAACACTTCATGTAGGAAAATATGTAGTAATGCCTTTTCATTTGATGTTTGCTGATCCAGTATTAAAATTAATAGTACCTTGCAAAAAAAATCTTCAGCCCAGCATTCAATAGAAAAGTAAATTAAAGTTTTGTGTTGGTACTACCAGGTCAGAATGGTTAGATCTTAAGTAAGTGTAATTAGCTGTATGCCAATCTGTGTACTATTGTCAGTAAGATAAAATTAAAAGGTTAGTATATTATAATATGACAAGTATATTTTTACAATTTATATGTATAGTCTTTAAATAAGTAGAATTTTTATTTGAAGTTTAAAGTGAAATCTTTTTTAGAACCATTTAACCACAGATACATGGCAATTTTGAGTGAAAATTTGTTCACAATAAAATATTTCCATTAATGAAATGTATAAATTATTTCTTAATTGATAATTAAGGTCCATTTTTGTAACTCCTTGTTTGCTTCCAAAGCAATATTCTTATTATGTATCATTTAATGTAGCACATGAGAAGCCATTCCATACAGATAAGGTTTTGAAGAGCTTGTATTGTAGAAAAGTAGAAAATGTATTGAGGTGTTTAACAGATAGAGGGTATAAAAAGGAATTTTTGCAGAAGCAGGTGGATGATATATTCTAAATAAATAGATTTCATTTGTTTTCATATGACAGGTACATAAACTGTAGGATGCAGGTGTACCAATAATTCTTACATACCGTGCATTGGTTGGAGGCGTTTGAGACACTAACACAAATATTGTTATGCCTACCCAGTCTTAAAACCTGCAAGGCAAAGTCACACAAAGACAAGTTAGAACAAATTACCTTACCTTAGACCATAGTCCCTCCTGTTAATCCTTGTGCATGAATGGCTTCTTGTGTTGTCCCATTCTTTGTTCATTACATTGAGGTCCTCTTTGAATGTCCTACCTTGTTTTTAGTTTTCCTTTCTCTCTCATACCACCAGTTGGTTTCCAGTTGAGCACTACAACAAGATATTAGTTATCGTTAATATTGCTAGACATTAGTTATATCAAGATATTAGTATTGCCTTTATTTTAAACACTGAATAGTGTACTATAGTATGTGATAATGAATTTTACTTTGTGTTTGATATTTTTCACCTAGATCTGTTTATACAAGCATTGTGCTCCTTAATGAATTGTCGTACATTTATAGTATATAACATGATAATTATTGTTCCAATGCATCTCTTATCTTCATCTTAAGGATATTTTGATCGCCAATTCTCCTGATGATGCAAAAGTAAAATCCTGCATTCAATTAATGAACACATATGCTAAGAACATTGTGAAGTATCCTGATAACCCCAAGTACAGAAGGATAAAGATCAGTAAGCATATAATTAGTGTAGTTTTGCTTGATACATTTGTGTTGCTTCTTGACATTTTTCTGTTTCCAAAATCAATATAAACGGTTGATACATTTGTTATTTTTAAAAATGTAGTGGTAGGACTAATATTTGAGTGATAAAATATATTTGTAACTTAAGCAAGCTTTTGAAGAAGAGAACAATACATTAGTAAATGTTTGACGTACAAGGCCTTAGTTATGTGACAGAATGAGAAATAATAGTACATAGGTTAAATCAGCATAGGAAAGTCCAGTATGAAGTTTGAATGAAGTTACAAAGGTATTACAAAATTCCATGTATTAGAAATTAAAAATCAGGGCTACAGAAAATCAAATTTGAACTTTGACATCAGTTAAAAATTTATGTCTGTTATGCTAGACCATCTTGTGTACCTTCTTTCTAGGCAAGGAAGTTTGAGATATTCAAGACATTTTGGCCCAAAAATTTTATTGGCTGAAATATCTATGATATTTTATTGAAAATTCTGGAAACTATAGCCTCCTGATATTCATTTTCAAACAGAATGTATTTTATTTCTATTTTCGTTCTAAATTTAATTTAGATTAGAATTTTTTTCTGCTGTCAATCCCAGAATTGTTTTTATGACTAGGAAGATTGTGCCATCCATTCTCTTGGATTGCATACCTGCCACACAGTGGGTGTATGAATTCGTGGACCTATGTAAAACTTGGTATTTATGTCACACTTCTCAAGGATCGGGTGACAGGATCAGACAACATGCCAAACATCAATTCCTCCTAGAGAACAGCCATCTCGTGCTTGCAAAGATGTCTACCAAGTCATGCGCTTCTACCATATGCCAACATTAACTTGAAAATTTGCAATATGCTGAAATATGTATGGACAGAAAATTCCATCTAATTGAATTGGAGTCTGTCCACATAGTAAGAAAACCAGAGGTTAATATCACTTGCAAACTTCCATTAAGCTTTTGTCAATTCAATTTCTTTACATTTTTTCTTTCTTGTTTATGTTTGGCAAGTTTTGATCCATGATTTTTATAAAATAGTTGCCATATATGCATACTTCTGATAATTTGTATTTTGAGAAGTCAGGCAAAAACAACTTTTAATTTTTGTTGTATGTTTTTGATGCAATGTTGCAAGTTTTCAATTGTTTCAAGTTTTGTACAAAAAAGATTGTTCAAATTATTATCACTAGTGCAAATGTCATCTATCTATCTAAATATATATTTATTTATTTTGGTATGTAGAAATATCATTTGTTTTCTTGTGAAGTAGAAATATTTCATTTTTTTCTAGCTAATCCAAAATTCAACACAAACATTTGGTCATTCGAGGAAGCAAGAACATTATTATTACTTGCAGGATTTGAGCAAGTATGTTGCTATTTTCGTATTTCTTAACAGGTTGTTTTATCTTGATATTACTTTTTGCCCTTCACTTGTTTGGTGTGTAGTATTTGTAAATTTTTTGATACAGGAAATTGACCTGATTTTTGTTTTTGCTGTTTTGAGAAGGTTTGTTACCACAAACACTCCAACTACTTTGTAAGGTAAGGCCATTATCAGACTAAGACCAAATAGGGAGACGAAAACTATTACAAGTTAAGGTAAAATGACACGTGCATACTGTCCATCACAGATTAGCAACTCCGCCATTGCCTTGTCCCAAGTCCAGGCCAAGAAAAAATGAAGGTTGGGAGAGGAACAGATTCCATGAACTTTCTCTCATAAAACCAAGTTCCAGAGATGGCAGTGGTCCTGCTACATAAGCATCATTTGGTGTTGTTGGTTGCAGTTCATGGAATGGAGTGACACAAAATTGTCATCACTATTCACAGCTGGATCCTGCTCGCTGCAAGGAATCTGAAGCTACACAACAACAACAACATCACTGATTAGGTATGTGATAGATGTAGGGTAGAAAACAGACATGGCAGCCCTGGCACAAGTCAACAGATGTAATAGTTGTGGACTAGATGGGAAAATTTTATGTTACTATAGCTATACAACATAGATACTTCTTCGTCCTCATAGACCGTGGCGGTCCGTGGATGAACTCTGATGACGATGTCCGGGTGGCTTCTGTCACATGCAAGCCAGTCCCCCAAAAGATGTCATCAGTCCATTTTCGTCGTGGCCTACCCTGAGCACGTTTCCCTGGAACTTTACCATGCATGATTGTATGGACCAACTCAAGATCATCTAGATGCATCTTTCTCTCTTTTGCTATCTTCAGGATCCTACGCTCTGCACTGCCTTACATGTTTGCTACTTGCTGTCTGATCGATTCGTTCATCTGCTTATCTGCCCATTTGATGCCTAGCATCGTCCTATAGCACTACATTTCACAAGCATTGAATTCTCCTTGATTTCCTCATTGTGTGTCTAGGCTTCGCACCCATTTAAAAGTACCAATATTACAACAGATCTTAGGAGGTGCAGTTTGACCGGAAAGGTGATCTGCTTTGACTTCCATATCATGCACCGTTTGGTCATTGCTGCTTTTGTCATGCCTACTCTTTTGCCTACTTCCACAGTTGACTTCCCATTCTCATGGATAATGCATCCCAGGCACTTAAAATGTTGCACTTGTTCCAATGATGTTCCACCTACCTCAACACTCTTATCAATTCTTTCGGTGGTTGCACCAACTACCAGCAGTTTACTTTTTTCAGCACTTATCTCCATTCCCATCTTCTTTGACATCTCGTCCAGTCTCATAGTCAGGTCTTTGAGACTGCTGGCTGATGCAGTTAGTAGAGCAATATCATCTGCAAATTGAAGATTGGTTAGCTGTTTCCCTTGGATAGAAATGCCACCATCGAACTGGTCAGTAGCCCTTGACACAAGCTCCTCAAGGAATGCATTGAACAACATGGGTGAAAGGATGAATCCCTGATGCACTTTGATGCTGCACGTGAAGAAGTCACTCAAGTAGGTGTCGACTCTCACTGCACTCTTGGTGTTGACATACAGGTTTTTCAAGCATGACATTATGTTGGTATCAACTCCATGTTTTTCTGGGACAGGCCAGAGAGCATTATGACATACTTGATCGAAGGCTTTTTTGTAGTCAATGAAGTTGTTGTGGACCTTCATGCCATTTTCAATGTATTTTTTGCAGACAAACCGCAGATTGCATACTTGCTCAACTGTTCCTTGTCCTGCTCGGAACCCTGCTTGACACTGATTAAGAGCTGACTCGATTTTCTTCAATAGTCTTCTTTGTATTATCTTGAGCAGGACTTTGCTCAGGGGACTAATCAAGCTGATTGTCCTGTAGTCTGAGCATTTCTTGCTAGTTTTCTTTGGAATAGGTACTATAGTTGATTGCGTCCAATCCTTTGGCCAGGTGCCACTCTCTAGGACTTTGTTACACAAGCTGTTTGGTACCTTGGGGACTTTCCCTCCGCCGTACTTTGGTAGTTCTCCTGGGATGTTGTCAATTCCCAGTTTCTTGTTGTTCGTTAGACTGTTCACTGCACTCATCTGTTTCATATGATTCTTTCATTGCTATTTCTTGAATCTCTACTGTATTATGTTAAGTATAAGTTTAGACTACAAAGCTGGTTGTCCTTCAGCTCTCTTTGTTGAATTTTCTTACAGAAAAGAGATAGTCATGATTATGGCTAATCTGTTGACTCAAACCCATAGAAGGATTTTGGAGAATAGTTTCTCATTGAAACCATATTTGGTTTTCTTTTCGATGGAAAAAGGTACTAGTGAAAACATTTCGTCTCTGAACTAACATGTTCTTCAATATAGTAAGCAAACAAAAGCTCAATTTGAGTGTAAAAGTCTACCTGGAATGTAACCCAGTCTACCTCAATTGAGTATTACACAATATCATTTGCAAGTGAAAATAAGGGAATGTACTGGGACTCAACAGAAGTCAGACACTAACCTATGGACACAAAATTTGGCGTGTTTAACCAAGTGATGCAAAGGAGGGAGAATTGTATTTTACTGGGACATTTCCTAGATGCACTAACCTGTGTTTGACATGCTTTAACAAGTTAGTCTTGAGTACAAAAAATCATAGACATTGGTTGCATGATAAGAAATGGCTGTTTTTGTTGTTGTTGTTGTTTCATCAAAAAATGTAAAAACAGAAGAAACCGATTGTGTGCATCACAAAACCAACCTATCTTGCTATTTTATGAACATTTTGCTATATATGAGGTGAATTATTTGTCTGACCTCCTGTAAATCTTTGAAAAATATAACTCAGTAGATGAAAACAGTGTCAATTGTGTGGAATCAATGAAATTGTATTGAATTCAGTACAATCAAGTGAAATATATGCAGCAGATTCCTCTTCAGGTGTAAAAGGTAATAAAACAAAAAGAATACAGTACAATGGGACAAGTATTGAACCAATGAAATATAAAATATTAAAACCTTATCACCAGGGACATTTTATTTATCAATTCTCAACCTGTGTCATACAATAGACTATTGCCCTGTAGGTAAAAAATTCATGGCTAAGTCGATCTCATTTTCATGCCATCTTTGTTGAGTTACATTGTGTTTAACAGATTTCAAACAAAGAATAACAGAGGCTGAATTAGGATCAAGTTCAAATTCAAATTATCAATCCAACAAGTTCAGTCCCAACAAGATGGCCTGTCTGTATCCCTGATGCCTTCTTCTCTGCTTTAAAGCTTAACAAAAATGGTAAATGAGCTGTAAAGATTCATCCTTGATTGGCATATTTTCTTTCTGCCTTTGTCTATTTTTTTTCTATTTTCTGTTTGTTATGTAGGAGGACGATTCCTTGGTGCTTCCAATGGGAAGCGATCTCACCGTTTTTCAAATGTTACTTGAGAAACGTCTTTCACAGTTGGATGAGCATTTGCAACCCAGCACATCTTCAGTCCCAGATAGCAGTCAAGGACCACAGTCAACAAACAACCCAATGCAATCCCAACCACATTTAAAACTAGCATCAACGAGTCATTCAGGTTTGTATGCCTTCATTGACATCCAGGAGCTCTTGAATAGTGTTCTTCTTCATGTTTTCTATCGTGTACTAGGTACAGTTCTTGCTATTGCCACCCTTAATATTTGCCCCCATGTGTAGTTTTACTCATTTGTGAATCTTTTGTCTCCTTGGCTTCCTGTTCATTTCTTATTCTTGTTTTGCCTTCATCCTGTCTTCATCCATTTTTATCTCTTTTTATCTCTTTGCCTTTTGCCCAAGTAATTGTCATCTGTGGCATTTTGCTCAGCAAACTGCTCTAGTGTGCACCTGACTTTTAGTGCTATCGAAGCACAATTTGAATATTTACCATATTTCACCAAAGACATCCATTGCTTTTGCAAAACTGAAGATTGTAAATGATCATATTTATTTATTGTTTTCAGCACAAACTCCCCAAGCATAAGCTTTTTGATCTACAATCTGAAACATCCCTCATCAGGCTACTATAAATGAAGATTTACGGCTATTTCTACCAGAAAGTAGTTGCAGCTTACAACTCAAGACAACCAATCCTTTTTCATCTTCATCTTCAATGGGGTAGATGAAGACCTTAATTCTTAAACCTTTCATTGTTTTTCTCAACTATCCGAATGAGTATTATTTTAAATCGGTACAAACTGTGAAAAAAGTTTTTTGTACTTGGAAGCAAACATGAGGAAACCTATTAAACAGGTTCAGTTATTTTCAGGATGTTGAGGGCCATAGTTTTGTCAGCCTCATTTGTATCAGTGGGCCTGTTCTTAAAGTGTTCAGTATCAAAATCTGGCTTGTTGCAACAATGACCTATTTGATATGCGAAGACCAGAAAAAATACACAGGTGCTATTCCTGTCAGTTCTTTATGTCAGTTCTTCTTGTCAATTTTTCCTGACAGTTCGTCCTGACAATGATTTTAGTCAATTCTTTCTCCCAATTCATCATGTCGATAATTTCTGTCAATTCCTTCTGTCCATTCCTCTTGTCAATTCTTCCTGTCAATGCTTTCTATCAATTCTTCTTGCCCATTCCACCTGCCAATTATTTCTCTCAATTCATCCTGTCGATGATTTCTGTCAATTCTTCCTGTCAGTTCATCTTGTCAATTCTTCCTGTTGATGATTCCTATCGATGATTTCTGGTAATTCTTCCTGTCAATACTTCTTGCCCATTCCTCCTGTCAATTCTTCCTGCTTCTTGCCAATTCTTCCTGTCCATTCTTTCTATCAATTGTTCCTGTCAATTCCTCATGTCAATTCTTCATGTCAATTCTTCATGTCAATTATGCCTGTCCATTCTTTCTATCAATTGTTCCTGTCAATTCCTCATGTCAATTCTTCATGTCAATTCTTCATGTCAATTCTTCTTGTCGTTTCTTTCTGTCCATTCTTCTTGCCCCTTCTTGTCAATTCTTCCTGTAAATTCTTCCTGTCAATTCTTCATGTCTATTCTTCTTGTCGTTTCTTTCTGTCCATTCTTCTTGCCCCTTCTTGTCAATCATTCCTGTAAATTCTTCCTGTCAATTCTTCATGTCAATTCTTCATGTCAATTCTTCTCGTCAATTCTTCCTGTCATTCCTCCTTTCAGTTCTTCCCGTTGATGACTTCTGTCAGTTCTTTATGTCAATTCTTCCTGTCCATTCTTCCCTTCAGTTCTCCATGACCATTCTTCCTTTCAGTTCTTCCTGTTGATGATTTCTGTCAATTCTTCATGTCAATTCTTCTTGTCACTTCTTTCTGTCAATTCTTCCTGTCAATTCTTCCTGTCAGTTCTTCCTGTCAATCCTTCCTGTCAATTGTTCCTGTCAATTGTTCCTGTCAATT
>JANTCA010004260.1:0-10319 GCA_024741275.1 Chironex yamaguchii
AAATGACACTGAAAATGGCAATGAAAATGACACTGAAAATGTACCCTGAAATGGCATTGAAAATGACACTGAAAATGACCCGGAAAACGGCAGTGAAGATGGAAATATCGTGCTGTGAATTTTGTAGTATATGACCTCGTTATGCAAGGTATCAAAAGCTGCTTTTATCAAAGGATTTTCAAATTTTCAAAGACAAGCGAAGTCCGCTGTTAAATTTTGTGAATGGAAAGCTCTGTGAACAAGTGTTGCGAGAATTGCTGGATCTTTACACTACCGACATTGACTTCTATGCCTCTCTGCGTATTCAAGTTGCTTCAGGGCACAGGAAGAGAAGGTTGGGCATTTATTGAGAGGGATAATGTTTTCGCAGGCCATGGAGATAAGGCGTAATTCTGTTGCCAGAGGAGCAAGATTAAAATTTCTGGTGGTGGCAAGAGGCTTCAAGTGAGAGGACATCCTCAGCACTAAAAAGCATTAAAACGTATTTGTGATCCACTATGACCAATAATCAGTTAAATCATGGTATGATCACCCATGTTCGTGGCACAGACAAAGGACTAGACATTGATACAGCAATCAACTAATTGATTATGAGAAATGATATGCGGAGCTATGTGTAGTAGGTATATTGTACGATGTATTGCAATTACAGTAAAGATTTTAATTAAAGAACGAAGTACAAGTACTGCAACGATAAACATATTGTATATGACAAGGAGAAAACTCCAATAAAAAGGCCATAAATATAAGTAAAGATTTTGTGATATCACAGACAGAATGTCTTTGACGCATTTTGCATATAGGTGCCAGTTTTTGCTTTATGCTGTTATTTCATGATTAATGAACTTCATTTCAACACATTACCTTTCACGAGACTATTCCATACATCATTCACAGTGAGGGAAAGTCAAAAACTAAGTTGCCATTTGAAACGTTGCAAACTACCTTACATTTGCTTAAAGCTTGACTGAATGAAGAGGTAACCGATGAACTTGGTTTTTGGCGGATGTTTTAAACCAATTTTTGTTGAATTAATGATTGCCAAAAGTTACTGAAATCCACGTGAATGACGTCTTTATAAAATTGCTTAAAGTCTTGGCAGAGGTAATAGGACAGTAAAACTTGACTTTATATTACCATTCTACCTAGTTACAACTCCTTTTATGTATATGTGTCAAAATGTACTCATATATGTGTCTTCAGCACGGTAATAAGGCTAATATTGCACCTAAATGGGGTGTACGTGGAAGGAACGATATTTTTTTAAGGTTAATGATAAAGACCTTGCCATCGACCACACAATTACGCTTAAAGACTCTCACCCCTATCCATAGAGCGCACATTCCTATATAGGGAACAAAATTTCTAGTCCTCTGAAATCTGCTTCAAAATTCTATGCAACAGATTTTGGTTTGTCAAATTTTCTATGCTTTGAACACGTCTGATTCCCTGGAACTTTTACATTTCCAAATTGTATTATGGAAAATATCCAGACTGCATTATCCAAAATTTTTTCTAATTGTCGCAGAGTTAATGTTCTAAACCATAAACAGATTATATTTCCTTTCCATTATTTCGTTTTTCGATCGTTTTTGTTTTGGCAATAAAAATATTTTGCTGAAAGAACATGTTGTTTAAAAGCAACTGAGGAACTAATGTTCAAACGACGAGAAAGGTAAACAGGTAAAACTACACGCACAGAATTGTAAGAAGTGACAGATACAGAGAAGGAGACATACAGAAAGAATTTGAAATTGATCCAAATTTTAGGATTTAATCCGGATCACAACCAAAAATAGTCAGCTTGAGCTAGCCAGAATACCACAATTCTCAGCACATACCTTCAGAACGTTTTAAGTTATTTAGCTTCCAGAAATACAGATGAACAAAGAAACAGACATCGGCAAAAACATAACCTTTTTGGTGCAGGTTCAAAAAGCAGAGAATGAGTATGCAAAGAAAACGTCATGATCACCAACCAAGTTGAACAAGATTAGAAAGTTTGACAAACAAACATATTTTTTTGGCTGATGTTGAAGACGAGACGTGTGCAAAATAATTATAAGCTTTATAAGCCTGTTGTGCAATGCTGCAAATAAAGAAATAAAGACTTTACTATTAATTGCTGTTGCGGAAGTGTAAATAAGATCTCTAGTTTTTTATCTTCAAGTATCATTTATTTTGGGCCACTCTGTTATTAAGGTCTTATGAGCCAAAAAGTGTGTATGATAACGGGGGTTATGTGTCTGTATGTGTGTGCATATGTATTGTGGGGTGGGGTGGGGGGGTGGAGTGGTAGTAAGCTTGCCGTAATGCAACAAGAATACCAAATAATTTTACTCAAAGCTACTTCAAAGTAAACTTTTCTCTGAGTTAAACGATCCCCGGATAAAACTGCCTGTTTGTTTTTACACGGTATTGGTAAGTCACATTCCCTTCGTTTTCAACGACTCTTTTGGATACTTACCCAGACAATGAGCAACAAGGTTTTGATTTCTGAGATAAAGTTCGATCATCATCGATGATGATCATATATCCACAAATGGAATGCAGCTTGTATAGAAGGCAAGACTTTGTATACTGTAATTTCGTTTTAAGCGGCGGATTCTCAGACTATCTTTTTTACTTTGTGATCGTTAATTTTTTACTTTGTGTTTCCTGCACTAAAGTAAGTACTCAAACCTTTGGGATCCAGAAAGATTCCAGAGTCCCGAAATCATACGGCACCTTTAATTGAAACCACTTTTCTTTTGATAAGTCTAATCGTCTTTTATTTGTAATTGGTGAAACTTGCTGTAAAATTAAACATACGTGATAATTTAAAAGAGAAACTTACATTTACAGTACAGAATCTTAACAAACCAAGAAACAGATAATTCACCTTAACGATCGACTGACAAAGTTTTCTGTTGTGAGAAAAAACCATGCTTCTCATCAGGGTTGTTTACAACCTTGAAGTTCGCGCCAGATGTACATCCTTTTGTTTGAACTGACCAACTTCATATTTCTCCCAACTTTATAAAAATGTGATTGACATCGCTATAGCAACAGTGCGTCGCGTCATCATTGGTCTGCCGCGCTTAATGGTCTTAACATTTCGAAATGAATATTAGATGAGGGAAATTTTTTTCTGAACTTACTTTGGCGTTTAGTCGTTATTTAGCCTTGAAATCTTTGGTATATGGGTTTGACTTTACATGGAATTATCGAATTGAGTACGAAATAGGTAAATATAGAGACTAATCAAGCCATTTGGATTGTAAGATGTACTCAATTTGTTGTGATCGCTGTGACCTTGATCAAGTTCTGATTCGGAGGTGAGACAAATCAACCGTAAAAACGCGCGCTTTTTGTTTTGAATTTGGTTGATGTGCAATAAGTAAGAGTATCACGGACTATTTATTTCAAGGAATCACTTTCCATCTGTACAACTGGAAAACCATCTTGCTTTGCAGCAAGGCTTCATATGGTAAGTTTCTTTTTTTACAGCGTCATGAAAGTTTTGAAGGCGCTTTCTTTGTTGTGATGTGGTGTTGATGTAGCCTGGAACTTAGCTCGCCTTGTGTGGAACATTCTACCATTTCTATTTCGATACTCTGATCATTAGAAAACAACAATCAAATCCAGGCAAAGAAGTCTAATTAGTTTATGCTTACGTAGTACAGAGACTGCCGATTAACTATGCTGTTATTTTCTGGGACAGTTATGTGTTATCAGGTGTTGGTTGACTGGTTCACCTCAAGAATGATTCCTGCTGATCGTAGACGTGATGAGGCTGTGTTGATACTGGTTAAGCTAGCTAAAAGTAACAATTTCCCATCAACGATTTGGTAGAGAGTGATGTTGATTTATCCTCTTTTACTTAATTTAGGCTTGTTGATAAATCTGTACAATATTATCATGAGTTCGTTAGCAACAACCCTGTCAAAAGTAAATCTGTCCTCAGTGGTGCAGTTACTGGACCAACGCCGTTCAAATCGGGCGCCATACTTATTCCTTGTTTGACGATGATCGGTGCGAACTGGAAATGCTGCGAAGGACCCTTTGCGCTATTACTGATCTTGATTGGTGGGCAGTTGTACTTCGATATTACTGCAACTATGTTTGGGGATTATATTTTTGCTTCATTTTAAAAAAACTGAACTTCAAGATGCGAGCAGTTCTTTGGTCTCCTCCCTACCATTGATTTTTGCTGCCAGATGCAGAGCGGACGAGCGTGAGTTGCGAACTGTGGCAAGTTTTTGGTCAATTCGTTGTTTCTTTAGATCGGAAGCAACTCGGTACTTCGGGAGATGTATTTCAAGCCAGAATAGATGATTTTGCCGGAATAACGGGTAGCGAAATCACGCCGTACTTCTGTTCTGGAAATGTTTTGACTTAGTGAGCACGTGATAGCCGTATCATATGATTGAGGTCAAGAGGAGACTTTTCAATCAGCCTAATGTTGATGATCCTCATCCTGTTTATACCGCCCCACGTGTGTTTGCTGTCGTAGAATGCGTCACTTCGTTTACCATTGGAAACGTTGGCTTATGCTATTTACTTACAGCCGTACTAGCTTGTTTTGCAGTCATTTGTACAAGATTTTCATGAAATAAAGAACACTGGGAAAGTATTTAGGTTTCTTTAGCAATTTTTCAGAATGACTGGTTTAAGTTTTGTTTCATTGTGCATATTAATGTATCAGACCTTGTTTACTTGTTAAAATCAAGTCTGCTTGCAATATAGTCGATTTTGAAAGAGCTTTTAACTACTTTTCAAAAGGTTTTAAGCTTGCATTCTACAATTCCTGGGAATATTAAGCTTTAGGGGCCGTTTCAATACTACGTCCAGTAATACTAAGTAGTAGTGGATCTCAACTCTGCCCATGGTCAAATTGCCCTCTTGCTTAAGCCGAGGAGTGGGACTGGTTTCCTTTAGATCATCATCATCACTCATTAGAATACTTCAAATTTTTGGACTTGACTCTTCCGATAATGCTCTATTTCTTCATTTTCTCTTTGTCTTTTCCCTTTCGTGTTTATGATTGGCTAGTTTCGATATATGTTTCATATAAAAAAGGTTGCCATATATATACTTTCCTTTCTGACAATTCATACTCTGAAGTGTGGCAGACAAAAAAAGCTTTTATGTATGTTTTTAGTGCAATGTTGCAAATTTTCAAGGAGACTATCAAGTTTTGTAACAAAAGATTGTTAGATAGGTCATGTATGTCATATAGACTTGCAAGCTTACGTAACCTTGGCTATTTCCGTACTGTATTCCTTCTAATGGATCATCTTTATTATTACTTCTTGTTAGGTCTTCCTTGGTTCCCAGCTGTTTTGTCAATTCTTTGTAATTGATTAAGCCATGACAGTCATCTTCACTGTATAGTTTCTTTGTGCTACTTATTTCAAATGTGTTCCTCCTCTCGCAACTGGCAATTCTATCATAGTAGCTAACACTGTATTCGTACATTCAATCAGATTACATTATCTAGCATGCCTTAGATTTGTGAAAAGAATGTTCTCTACTTAAATGTTAGTAAAGTTATATATGCTTTTTACATTTTATGTTATATCTTTCATCTGGCCATGTCTGACTCCCAAAGAAGAAGAAAAGGCTGGGTGTCCATCTGGATAATGTTATCATGCTGCTGCTCTAAATTGATACTTTTTATTGCTGCTTTGTGGAATTTTAACTGATAACTAATATCAATTTGCAAGGAATGCAGAAAATTATGCAAAATTGGTTTATTATTATCATTATTGTTCTCAAATATTCAATATGATGTTTATGAAAATGCAAAGGATACCCACACCCTTAAAGCATTTCATACGGAGTACAAGGACACTTCAAGAACGCCTTATCTCACAAAGCTTCTTCTTAAATTTGACTTATTACTCTTTATCTACCCTGAACTCTATTTGGGTGTCCACTCAAAGACATATCCCTAACAGCATATTTACTTTCACAATTTGCTATATTAACAAAATTCTTCCAACAGAATCTAATCCATTTAAATGGGATATTGCCTCTACTGCTGATTGCTCTCCTTGCTTAATGTGTGAGTGAACTCTTTATGTAGTTTCTGGTTGCATAGTGAACTTTCATTACTTCTACTTTAGAATATGGAAAGAACACAGTTATCCCTGCTGATCTTTCTGTGTACCTTAGCCCCTCACTGATAACTTTGCATGAATTACGTCCCAACCAGTAAATGCCTATACATCCTGACACTGACTGTTGGCTTTGAATCAAATCTGCACAATAACTCACCCTGTAAGCAGCAAAAGTATGATAACTTGATTAAAGACCTGCCAAATCAATATGACAAAGTCTAATTCATTAACTGTTCAATCAACAGATCAAAGGATTTTATCAGTATGTTACAGGATTTAGGATATAGCAATAGTGCAAAGAACTACATTGTCAGAAAAATTATGATCATTGGCATAAAAACTACTTATGTATTTTGTGTACAAAATAAAGAATGGACGCATCCAGAACTAATGAAATTTTAAGCAAAGTGATTGTAATTATTAGAAATATTGTGTTAAGTTTATTTTTCTGTGTGAAAGATTCAAGTAGTCAGTTACAAGTTGCCTGCAATGCCACTATATTCCTGAAGACAAAATAGACACGATCAGCTATCTGTATGACATATTTTTCATGTCATTTACTTGTACTGGTTTAAAAACCAATTTTGTCCATGTTGGAAGAGGACTTTGGCAGGGACTGTCTTAACCCCTTGGTTTTTAACCTGTTAATGCTTTCATTCAATATGTCGAGTCTGATAAATATTCTCGACTTGGATATTCTTTTTCTAAGCTCCTTCATCCATTACATTGGTACCAATTTGGAGATGCTGCTGCCATCTTGACTGGCCAAGAGTATGAATCAGCTGTTATTGAATGCATTCACCTCTTGATGCCATTGGAGCCAGATGACTTTATGTGTTGATAAATCCATCACATTTGGAATGATGGAAGTCTGGCACCTTTTCGAAACAATGTCTGCCAAAATTATTTTTAAATGATGGGTTAATTCCAATTGACTTACATTTTTGATATCTTGGACCAGTTTTCATTTGGTTGTTACAGTTGATGACCTTGAATATAGTTGACTCTCTTTGACTGCATCCCAAGAATAAACTTCTTTTATATCATTGCTTTTTTTACCCAAACTTGTATTTAACATCATTAGTATTTTGAGATCTTGGTATTACTTGAATTAAAAAGGTACTTGACATTAAGTGCCACAATTATTTTCAAAGATGGCTGGAAGTTTTACCTAGTTACAAGTCTTGACATTGCTTTTATGAAAAAGTCAAAGTTTGGCCTTAATTTAGTAGATACATGTACTAAACTTACACAATGTCAAGTAATTATGAAGAATAAATTAAGAAATGCAGATGACCCTGATATTCAAAATGTCTTTGATGCTACTATATTTGCTAATGTTCAATATGAATGGTATCAAATGATAAATCATTAATCAAAGGATTTTTTTTATCAGAAAGAATCTAATGTTCTCAATACTGTAACATCACAAGGTTTAGTTATTAAGGCAATGATCAATGTTTGTGCTCATAACCATTTATGTGTTTGGCGTAGAACGTTCTCTGTTACCTTGCAATATCTATGACTTTACTATTTGTTACTTGAACAATAGTCTTCCTACGTTTAGAATTTTTATCTTTAGAAAAAAGGGGACAGTCCTTTAGGCCTCTAATGTCTCAATTCTCAAACTTTGAAGCACATGGTTCCTGGCTATCCTGTACACTTGAATCAAGGGCATTACGATTGGCACCATGATTCAGTTTTAAAACTCATTAACTTCAGTATGAGTTCAATTGGAAGGATTGCAAAGGGTGGTGTTTGTTTCGTTGATATGTTGAAATGTCTTAAGGTTGATTATCATGATTATTTGTTACATAAAAGGATTGACTGTATAATAATATCTTCTGTTTTGTCGACATGATGAGGACTGAACTGATCCTGAGCTTTTATGTTAGCAACTTTCTCTTGTTGTTGTGATCATTTGTTACTAAGATTTATGGCACACATTGTAAATGATTTGGGTACTCATTTACTTCTGGTAAGTGAGTGTCCAAATGTATGTATTGAGTGAGAAATAAATTCCAAGTTTAAATTACTATTATAAACATTTAAACTATTATCTGGCCTTAAATATCTCATGCCAGGTCAAAGATGTTGTACAATATCTATTTGTACAAATCCTGAACTACTTAATTATCACAAAACAAACATCTATAAAAACATTGAAACCTTTTTTTACTTGTCCCTTATTTACTTAGCAAAATAATATGGTTGTTATTTACTTTACTATGCAAATCAAGGCTAATTAATTGCAAGTTGCCTTGGTAATAGTGAAATTTGTAATTGTAGCTTAGTGTGAGTATTAATGAAAAGTTCCCATTGTGTATTGTTACTGTGTCATTTGAAACATTTGTATACAATCCAAAAACACATTCTTGTGTACCATTAAGAAAAAATTGCAACAGTTATTTGTAAAACGTACATTTCTGTCTTTCTATAGATTTCTTTTAATTTAAAGTATTAAAATACAGGATTTTTTTATCTTCTTTATTATTACTACCATATCTCGTAGAAAAGTCTTCCATTTTATGATTCTTTTTGGACTGTCATATGTCATATAAAATCTGATGTTCATCAATTTTGTTGAAAAGTACGTATGTGAAACCAGATTTCTAACATAATAGGGCCTTTGATACTTTATTTGATATTTATTTTTCTTTTTTGATGCGTTCAATTATGTGTTGATAGGATTATGTGTTGTCAAATAGTTTATGGCGTGTAGATGTTATAGTAAGGTATTTGTAATGTTATTGTTTTTAATGTTAGATGTTGCTGTATATAGAAGTGTTTCAAGGCTGGAGAGTGCCGACCAGGATGTCATGATGAGGTGGATAGGGAGGTGACCAAGGAGCCTTAACTAGATGGTCTTGCAAGGTTGTCATGGCAAGTAGTGAACAACAAATGCCAGAAGCAACAAGTAACCAAGAATCAGCTTATGACTACTACATCAGGAGGATTCCCACAAGCTTTCGAGATCCAACCCTGGCGCCCTTACGAAAACTGAGTACTGACCTTATCAAGACCTATAAACATATCAATGAGGTATGATGCCTTTGGTCATTTATTGTGTAGAATATTAACATATATACGTATATATGTAATTGTTTTAAAAATATTGTTGGGTTTCATGCACTTATGTTATAAAGCTTACTAAATATTCTAGATTAAATTCCAAGGATAATGCATTACTTTTAAAATTGAGTATGGGAGACACCTTTAAATGTGATAAAAGTTGTCACTGAAACAGGAGGAGGAGCTGTGTATATTAATTTTATATCAATGTCATGATATGGTTGCTCTCCCAAAAGTTAATCAGATATAAGAGACAAAACTTTAAATTTGAAATAATTTGATCTACAAGCCAGCAGTCATTAATTTCCAAGCTATGTTTCAGTACTAGTTTCTACACCATGCTATCCCTGAAATGTAATTTAACAAGGGAATTAGTTAGTACAAGCCAATATTAGAAGCCTCTAAAATGCTAACACAATCATTCTCCAAACCACCCTTGGTCTAACTCTGTAAGGTAAAGTCACTGAAGGACAAGTTATTCAGAGCTAAACTGGACTGGAATAGAGGAGATAGTGATCGAGGTTTTGCTAAATGTGGAAAATGATGCTGTAGAGTTTTTGATCTGATTGAAAGTTGTGATCGTTTTAGTAACAGGGTTTGTAGCAAGCTATACAGTATTAACCACAGGTTTGATTGGGTTTAAAGTGTAATGTTCCTTGTTTGTTTTTTGTATGTTGGTGTCATTTGTTTGCATCTTGTGTCATCTAGTGTCATTATGTCTGTAGTAGGTGACAATGTCATTACTAACTCGCTATTCTAGTCATTGCTGGTGTGTTTTGGAATGTTGTCCCTTATGAGTTGTCTTAATATTTTATTGTTAATCAAATGTTATTTAAGGTAACCATGTATGTGAATGAGTAGTTCTAAAAAAGATTTAAGTCGAGATGTTAAATGAAAGTCTGTTTACTTAATAGAAATAAATATGTATGCAGATGAATGTAAGAAAAGAGGTGTAGCATATTGTTGCTACTACCAGCTCCATGCTGATGCAAGACAGAGGTGGTATCTTCTCATATATATATGTATGTATGTGTGTGTATATATATATATATATATGTAGAGAGAGAGAGAGAGAGAGGAAACACTAATAGAAACTTATTCCCGTGACGGCACTTAGATACAAGCTCGGTACGTTTGTTAAGT
>JANTCA010004261.1:0-10318 GCA_024741275.1 Chironex yamaguchii
TAGCATCAACTCCACCAAATCTTTTCATATCAAGCAATGCCACCACAAGGTATACAGGTTTGCCATTTCGCACTGTTTAAACTAATACAAGTTCTTTTTCGTCTTTTGTTTTACGGGCTTGTGATCCGTCAGACAGTATAGAAACATAAGGAGACTTCGAAATGATCGACGTACAAGTTTCTACCACAGCTTCTGCAATACAAAGCACGAATTCTCTGGCTGCATCACTTGTGTCCTTACCCTGAATGAGTCTTACATCGTTATCTCTTTGGCACTCAAGAACAGAAAAATGTTGATGAGGCATAGACAGGACAACCGCCATGGCATAAGCAGTTTTCATCACTTTCGTGAATGAATCTTTAGAAGAGTCGTTGGGTGCTTGGGGTATATCTGGCTGTAATGGCCATTTTTGCGGGTCAATCCGTTCCCCCACTGGCTGGCTGTTGTCAAGCATGACAGCTATCTTATGAGCTTGACTTGTTAAATGTCGATCAACCTAAAAGATATACAAACCAATTAATACGAGTCGAAAATGTAAAATACGTGAAAAAATATTGATGGATCATTTTCATGAAACTAATTGTTGCCGAGAATCTAGATTTAATAGTCTAGAAGCATAAGGTTAGTGCCCAGGCTACTAACTTTGATCACGAAGCCACGCTTCTATAAGTCTTTGCATGTGATTGTGATTCTTTGAAAAAATGACATCGAGTTACATCGAAATAAGTCAAGGATTTACATACCTGGAACTTGGTAACACTTTCAGTGCCATCGGCAAATGCCTTCACTGCAACTGCAGCTGCTCCTTTGCATAATGGGTGGTTACTAATTTGTATCCGATATTTTGCACAAAGCTTGCATCAAATTTTTGTTGCATAACTTTTTCCGTCTAACTCTTCGACATGATGTCCAATAACATCGCTTTTCCCCCATCGTATAAAGGTTGAAAGCTCTTTTGATATGCGTTTTTTCTTTTTGGGGGTGGTTGCCGCCATAAGGCAAAACACGAACTTTTAATAGCTCTTATCGTGGCTAGACATGAAAACAACTTGCTTGTATTTTTTGCGTTTTTCTCCAGCGAATATGAAAACAAACTAACTAGAAATCTATTGATAAAGTCTGATATATACACATGTGGTTTCACAACGGATGGCTAATTATGTAAAACAGATATAACTTGGTGTGGCAAAGGAAAGGCTACTCCAAGTGTGAATAGTTTTCGAATAGAAATGCCTATAGGTTGAAATAGGCCCAAACAAAAGACAGGTTATGTTGACATTGGGATGTGCATGTAGAGTGTTAAGGTGAGAGAAATTAGCAAGTTGGATAATGAATGCTGATAATGAGGAAGAAAGGAATAAATAAAGTCGCTACAAACTGACAATTTTTCAAACAAAGGCCTGTTTATAGTTATTTTGATTTGAATTTCGAATTGAACAGGGGTCAAGAGGTTTGGTAAAATCAAAAATAGATTAGCGCTATGATTATTCCGGAAATTGATATTTAATCCAAAATCTTGACAGGGTGTCTAGCCTTTTTGAAGTGGCCTGAAAATTAATTTTAACACGAAAACCCACAAGACTAATCATCAAAAATTTTTGCTTTCAAAAAATAAATGAAGGCGTGCGATATTTTGGACACCTGGGAAGCAGCAGGCATGCGCCAGGGGGTGCTCATGCTGTCGCATGCCTTTCCCACAAAAGCCTGCTATATATTTATATATATAACCTAGGGTATGGAAATTAGTTTATCTGCATGCTTTACATCTGGTGTTTTTTGTACATTCTATTTAATATGTTCTTTGACAGGATGCAGGACAAGCAACAGCTGCTGCCAGTGCCTTATCAGCTGACGCATCAAAGTATGTGAATGATGTAAGTAGAAGGGCCATAATCGTGCGAGTCTTTCATATTGAGTTGAAGAGTTCCCAACCAAGTGTGTAGAAGAAGGTAATTAATGGGTATAAATTCTCCATTTTCTGTGTATGCTATTCCTTTGAAAGTTCGCACTAATTTAAGTGAGTAGGGCTTTTTTCATTAGGTTTGGGAAAACATTGTTTTATGTGATCTTTGAAGGAAATCCCATTAGTCAACTGCTGTTTCGGTTACCTGCTACAATTTATCTAAACTGGGTTATAGTGCTTAGAAGTGAACTAAGATATCTGAGAGACTTGTCATCTTTTGTTGTAAAGTAAAGAAGTTATTTGTAACTTTCATTCTCTTCAAAGCAAGATTTCCTCCCCAGAATCTTTTCTATTCTGTACCCCTCTACTTGTTCCTTTACTCTTAATATTTTTATACTTATTCTTCCACCTCTTCTTTACTTTTTTCTTTTCTTTGTGTCACAGTTTGTTGTTCTCGGCATCAGTTGCTTTACTTTTACCAGGAATGATGAAAGCTAGGTATATTAAGGTGATGTACAGGAATTTTGGATTGACACTGTATAAACCATAGATATCGCAGGGCAGATACTGAGGTCATTTTTAGGTACTCTTCTTTTCTTTATTGATATTTTTCCACCATATTTAACCTAAAAAGTTATTCCTATTTATACTAATTGGATTTTTTGAGCAACTGACATCATCACCTTATATTTCCTCTTGTAATATTAATGGAATTGCTTCCAGCAATTAATAGTTTTTATTTTGGTTCTATTTCAGCCGTCTGTTGAATATGTCTGGGCAATGAAAGCATATAAATTTGCTGAAGTACATTTCAAGGTATGCAAGAAAATTCAAAGTTACATTGACTTTTAAAACTTACATGAAAATTAAACATGTTAAATGTGTCAGCAGGCATTGCCCTGCACTGTTTGGTGTTATTTTTAGTTGCAATAGAAAAACACACTTGAAGTTATAATTATCAACCAACAGAGAATCAAAAGCAGGTCTTATTTTAACCTTCTTGTGATTAAAGTTCTTAAGACTTGCAATTTGGGAACTTGGAGTTGCATTGTCTTAACCTGTTTGTGGTGAATTTAAAGCTTTTATCATAGTTATATGAGTTAGTTTAAATGTAGTGTAATCAAAGAAAGAGCAGTACACATTTACTATGTGCTCACTTGTCCACTGCATCCTTATGGATCCACAGGATTCTTTTTATCATTAGGTTAAGCCACAAGTAGTAAGATTATTTTCTGTATGCACATAGCCTATTTTCTGCTGTCTACATTCTTGCCTTGGAATATCAGGCATATCAATACTGATCATTTTTTGTCTTATCTGTATTGATCTTCCATTCCGCATCGATGCTAACACAAACATATCATATATAGCATGGCAGTTGTCGTCATGAGTCTTAGGAATGTGCTTAGTAGTAGGTGGGTCGCTGTTTCCTTCATGTACTCTTCTTCTGATGATGTGCATGCTTTCCTTACTCACTAAAATTGCGGCCTTCACTGATATGGCTTCTCCAGCCAGATCTGTCACTGTTAAGATTTTCCTATTTATCTGGACCAATGTAACATTCTTTCAAATTCCTCTTGAGGTTGTATTTAAACCTCGTTCTTTGGCCCTCCCTTGATCTGGCACCATTTTTGCTGGGTGTAGAGAGATTGTTTTGGTTGTCGATCATTTGGCATCTGGCATCATTTTGTCAGACTTATGGCAGAGTCTGCAGATCAAGCATTGACCTTGGCAGCAACAGTCACACTGACCATTAGTGAGGAGGAACAATCATACTTGATTTTAGTGATTGCTGATGATGATGTCACCATGAGTTTACAACTAGTGTTATGTCATAACAAGGAGAAAATGCTGTACAGCACATCTTAAAAAGAAGTAAACCTAGTTGGATTGTGACACTGGGAAAGACAAGATGGTTCATACTGGTTCTCAAGAACTTGAGTTGACAGTGTTGTGATATCCATGTGGTCCTTAATGATTACTCTCCACTGTCATACCTCACACAAAGCAGTGTTAGTAGACATTTAAAATTTATCAACTATTCGGCTTTGCAAGCCATGCAAAAGGCCCATTAATGTTGTTACTGTAGTAGAATGTTACTGAACACTGTTTTACCTTCCCGTTGTTGCAGCTGCTTACTTCATACAAGGCATCCCAGTTGAAATTAACAAAGTAAGTGACATATATACTACATAACTCTGTAATTTTTTAATCATTAGCAGAGGATCCAGTTCTTCATATGTGATATCCTATGTATGTATGTTCACAGGCCAGTCTTGTGTCTAGGTCATCCATAAGAATTACCTAGTGAATGCCATTGCACGTGAAGTCATTTCTCATCTACAACAGTATAGTCTATAACCTTAATAGGTCAAAAGTTCATAACTACACCAAGAAAAACCATTTGCTGGAGAAAAAATATGTGTAGTTCTGGCACTACTCAAGAAATAGAAAAGCTTAGAGATTGGTATCTGCTGGTTTGAGAAGCTTTTTCATGCTGAAACAACATGATTTCACGATGTGGAGGTTCTTGTCGTTGATCCACTTGGTGTACTACATTATATGATAGCAGCAATTGTATAATTTTGGCTTGTTACTTGTAATTGTGTCATTGTGAACTGTTGAACTCAATTTCTTTCTGCTTACTGTATTGAATGGTTACTTTTGTGTTCAAAGTGGAATGTGTAAATTTGCTTCAAATCTACTTCCATCAAATATTAAACTATGCCACTGGGCTACATGAAAGCAGAGCTCAGCTCTAGATAGGATGAAGCTGATGTAAAGATCTTGGTACTTGCAGTGGTATGCTGTGAGCTACATTGTCAAGATGAGGAAATCATATACAAACTATATAAAAACGTCAAATGTTAATGTCTAGATGGCGCTTCCTTCCATGGTGATGGTGACTACAAAAACATTGAAGCACAGAGCAATTGACCCATCTAAGGAAAAGAACCAAGTCCCAACCTACTATGCCTTTACCATTAGTACCAAAAGGTCTTCCAGGTCTTAGGTGTAATACGGTACTGCCTCAAATGTAGTCTGCGAAGTCCATCCTAAGTTATTGCTGTTAAAGCAAGTGGCATCATGATCCCGTGTTATGGGCGGTTGCTGCCTAAGTTAACAGTAGAAGAGAGAAGGAGGGAGAGTGAGACACTGTACTCTGTATCCTTGCCTCATATTACACTTAACGGTACTGTAGCAATCTTATGGTAATTGTCACGGAATACGATGCAAGGACTGTATTAAGGGTAGGCCAGTAGTTGTTATGGTGAGCCTGACTGAAGCCCTTTTAAGCTTACTACTTTAGGTACTGGATACTCTTGATACATTACAGTAATTTATGTACTCATTGCACAAGCTAACATTCACTCCTTTGCCTCAGAATAATCTAACAGTACACCTCTCTACAAATTAATTGTAATGTCACAATCTTCATTCATCACTTTGTTACAGTCAAGTTAAATTGAAACTACTATCAAAACTTTTCAAGACACCTAGTTTGATTGAAGAAGGCAAACATCCTGAGCATGACATTTTACTTTACACTGCTTTTAACTGTGGCAAGGGGCTGTTGTGTTTGTAATGGCATCGCTGATGTAGTCTCCTCTTTTATGAATGTTGTTTGCATATTTAAAACAGATAATCACTGTCGTGTATTTCTAAGGTAATGCCATGGATTGGCATGTTCGGAACTTCACGGGTGTTCTCCACCAATGATAACTTTTTTTCTTTTCCTCCTGCTTGCATTCTACTGCCCTTTGAATAGTTGGCCCACCCCTTGTTGTGAAGAAGTTGATTATGACTATCAGATACATCATGTAATTTTATTCACGTTGTTGATAAAACGAAAACTTACCAGGTTTTGCTTAGGGAACCTATCCACACAGAGAGGAAACTTGGAGAATAAAAAGAATTATAGCAAGCAAGTCAAGAGAAATACTGATACGTTATTTTGTGAGTGATCATGGCCACTTGCAGTTGATTGGCACCACTTGAAGTCGGTTGATAGTGAAAGCCTCAAGAAAGTTTCGAATTAACTTTGCAAGCTTTTCTGATAAAGATCTCACGTCTCTGCGTAGAGTTCACAGAAGTCAGTCCCAGTCCCCCATCAGACACGCTCATAAAAATTGTTAAGGATGTCAGACTATAAGTGCTTAAATAAGAAAGCAACTATTGGCTAGCTTTGTTTGTATTTTGAACTTGACCTATATTTATCTTTCAGCATTAAGTTTTGCTAGAACTGAAATGGTTCAGATCCACTGTAACTAAGTGCTAAAGAGATTGTGATATTGTAAAATGATTCATTTGCCTTAGGATGTGTGAATGCCTTTCCTTGTTTGAATATTAGATAACTGAAAGTATCATATGAGATAAATCATTTATCAAAGAGAACTGACATTTTTGACATTAATTGTTGATTTGTTGATCTTCAAAAACAGTTATTTAAATACACAATACAGTCAAAGACCCATTATTAATTTGGATTATTTGAGAATGATAGGAAACCAGTTTGCAGGTGGCTACTAATCATGATTCCTGGTAAGGACTTTGGCCGGATAGTAATGTTCAATACACAAATGTCGACCAGACAAGGATTTGTTTACGAAGAGGATATGTATCTTTTGATTGCGTTGAAGTCATGCCTTGGCATTTTTTTGTTTGAGACCCATCTTTTGAACACTTACCTTACCGTCTACACAAATTCTGCTCTGTAGATTTTGTTTGACTCTTTGAATAGTAGTAGTTGTTGTTATTGCCGCATGAAGCCAAAGAATGTGGCGATCTCCAGTGGGTTGCCCTATAACTCTTCTATTGTGATGTGGGTGGAATCTTGAGGGCAGTCGAGGAGATGTTGGACGTCATGAGGCATCTTCTTACATTTTGGGCATCTATTGTCCACTGTTTGGTCCAGGCGGGAGAGGTAGGAATTAGTCAAGAGGCTGTAGCCACAACGGAATTGGGCCAAGTTTGAGTAGTAAAGAGATTAAGTAAGAGATTCAACCCTGAACCTTCTTTGCGATCATTATCAGCTCCTTATTGTCGACTTACTCGTAAAGTATGGTCGGATGCAGGGCTTGGAAACCAGGTTAATCGATTACCACAGAACATTTCAGATTCCATAATACAAAAGATAACCCGTTGTAACCGCCTATAACTTAGGCCATAGTGATTGTGATAAATGTGAAAAAGCAAACAATGCCCCTCATTGTGTGAAGAAACACATTTACATTACTTTATCACATTTACACTACTTCACATTGTATACTACCGTTTTGAGAAGCGCAGTAGCAGATCTAAGGCGCATTTGGATATATGAATAATAATGTTTTACGAGCGGAGAAGAGAACGGCCCTCCATTGTCTGGAAAACGTGACATATTGACTCAGTAACTCAGCCATAAAATTTGCCATAAAAGTACAAATTATTATTTGATAGGTTGATCATCCGTGTTAAGTTTTTAGGCATCTTTTTGTCGCTTTTCTTGGGTTGATGTTGGTCTTCACGACGCACTGATTCGATGCCGAGACTAAGGACGACTGTTGCTTTTCTTGGTGCATAATTTCCTGTCACCCTGTTGTCCTTCTTGCCATGAACACGCAGACCTAATGTGTCTTGTGGGCGATTGCTGTTGATCGTCCTGGGTTAGTAGAACTAAATAATTTTGTGTATTTTCGATTTTTTCATTACTAAATAACTTACATTCATTTATTTTCAAGGCATGACGATGTTATATTCAGTTTATTTGAAGCTCATTTTAAAGACCTTGAGGTATTGAATTTTTGGAAAATATACCAAAAATATGCTAATATTTTAACGTGCATTTTGCCTTCTTATAGTTTATCTGTTTGTAGGCATTAGGATGACAGTGTGATATTCCAGCTAGAAAATATTATATGTGAGGGTTTTGACAGTTTTGCTACGCGGAAGACTAAGTTTACTGTAGATTGCGCCAGCAGACTGCAGCAATGACATAGCAGTGGATTAATCTCTTTGCGTGCGGGAGGTTGTCCGTTCGAACCCACGACCGGATCAGACCAAAGACGTGGTACAAAATGCTTCCCAGCTGAGCACTCAGCACTAACAGGATATATTATGGAAGCTAGACACACGGTGCTACCAGTAAGTCAGCCCCTACGGTAGCATTTACTGCGCTTGCACAATTGTGTGGCCCAAATTCTTAGGAAAGGGAGGTGGGGGCCGCCCTATACACCAGAAATGACGTGGGAAGGAATTTCTGAGCCAGTAGGAACGATTCTGTGACAAGGACGTTTGTGTTAACAAGATATCGTGAATGGAAATGCCTTGATGTAACCAGGGACCAAATTGGATATTTTTCTCCGGGAAAGCCACGATCATAAGTGCGATTAGTATGGAATTTAATTAGGACTAGCTCTATAAAGAGCAGGGCTTGGTTTAGCAGCAGCAACTTTGAGGCAAATTTAAAAAATCATATAAAGCAAATTTTGACTCTTACTTATCTCACTAGGCGAACAAAGTTAAAATTACAACTATTAAGTGTTCATTGGAAAGTACATTGGTCCTCCTTTCTTTCAAACGTATGCACGAGAAAGCAGGACATGACATTAAATAGATTGTTTGTCAATTTAACTGAAGTCTCTCTTCCTTGTAGGTTGGTTGTGTAACAGAAGAAAGTTTGAAAGCTGAACATGCAAAAGAGGTTAGTGATTGATAACGTGCAAATGATTTAGGAAAGTGTCTATGTTAAGCAAATGAAAATGGGCAAGAACTGAATATAGTTTTAGACCCAATACCTTGAATACGCGCTTTTGGAAATTGTGATACCAAAGACCTAGAAATTTGTAAGTAATGCTTCCCTGCTTAGCACTTAGTACTTACCAGATAGTTTATAAAACGTAAACGCACAGTGTTACAAATGGACCAGCCTCGCATTGTAGCATTCTTTGTGTTTCCACAGCTGTGTGACCCAAAGGCTTAAGAGACGCAGGTGAGTACCGCCCTATACAGGAAAATAGTGTTGGGAGTGATGTTGTAACTATTGATAGGCTACAAAGTCTCAAAAAATCGAGATAAATCAGTATGTCATATTCCCAAAATAGACTGTTTCCCGAAAAATAATGATTTCTTATAATTCATCTGCTATGTCATTACGAGACTTTGTTATTGCCAAAGTATTTGCTTTTCGTTTAGAAATGGAGACAGTTCTGTGAAATTTTTAAAGATAAGATTGACGATTACAATTTTGGATCACTGTTAAGGTACGATTTCCAAACTGTATCAACTGTGTCTTCTATCCCAGAGGACCCAACCCTGTCACCTATTTGTGTGCAACTTTATAGACCTCTGATACAGTCAATTTAACGTTAGACGATGATTAAAGATTTGCCCATAGGTGTCATACCATCATATTGAGTCTTGAGGCATATGTTCCGTGCACGGTTCGTCGACGACTGAACCGGCTCCTACATCAACTCTACCTTGATGAGGAGTGTGTGGACACCCTGCGGGACCATAAATATGACCTGTCCATGGGCGGATGAGCTCGTCAGAGAGAGCGAACGACCATGCATAGCCGGAGAGGAGATTTGCACCACCGGATGACTTCGCTTATTGAAACACTTGACTTCCTGAGTCTGTTTTTTCTTCAGATGGTGTATCCATTTGAAGGGGACATTTGAAAGAAGGAGGCTGTGATTGAAATGGTGCATGTGGTGTATACGTACCATCGAATAGAATAGAACGTAGGTAGTCCTTTAAAGGTGCAAAAAATGCCCTATATGAATATTCATAATGAAAGTAAAGATTAGAGAGTGGGTTGGGGTAACTCAGTAATGGTGTCAATGCCTTGCGTTCTATCATGCCATGACAAGGAAATTAACAATGACGAGATTGTGTGTTCTTGAAATAAATACGCCTTAGGGGGGGGATTTTTTCATGGAGAGATTTGAAACTGGCGTTAGTTCGATATGCCTCTGCATTTGAAGTTTTCTCTCAAAAATGGGCTTTTATACAAATCTTATAAAATTTCTTTAGAAAAGAGTCGGTACCCGTTCAATTAATTCTTGAAAGGCATGTAACTATTCAAACCCCCACATTTATCTGTTCGTATATTTATGCATCTTTTTATTTATTTATCTTTTATTTACAACAGGGGTGTTGTATGTTCTTTTGTTTTTTTATCGTATTAATTTATGTATCTGTTACCATTAACTTGTTTGTCTATTGTTTTTAATGTGCTAATTGATTGAACGATTACATGATTGATCAGTTATTTGCAATGAGGTAAAAAACACTAGAGGGCTAACTTGAAAATGAGACTGAAGCCTCGGTGGGCATATTGTTTACACGGCAAAAAAGTCGTCAGTTTGGACGTTTCCTGTGAAGTTCTGGTCGTAGAGTCACTACTCTATCAGTGCTGTTGTAGTTTCAAAA
>JANTCA010004262.1:0-10318 GCA_024741275.1 Chironex yamaguchii
TCTCAGAAAAACAACAATCTAACTCTCATTTCAATAATACTCAAATGGTCATCAGTCACGGGACACAAATAGTCACAAGCTCAATCCCTTCCCCAGGATATTATTCTCCAAACAGAACGAGCTGATGAGCTTATTTCTGTAAATACTTCTATTCCTTTGTCAGGCCCGTCAAGAACCAGCTCGGGCTCTGAAGCTATAAACAACACAAGCCCTTGTGGGGGTTTAAAAGTCTTAAGAGTTGGACGGAGTCAAGATCTTAAGGTCTTAAAACGTCAACAAATGTTAAAAGATTTCATGAAGGAGCGTTTAACAAGCGTTTTGATAAAAATTGACTAGCATTAGCAAAACATTTCGCGGCGCTTGTCGACGTCCTGGTCCCGAGAACTGACCCCGGCTCACCCCTCTCGACGGTACTGTCCTTCGTCAACATATATTTTGACCACAAACCTGACATTCTTAGAAGGTGACTTTTCTTTTTACTTCATATATAAAGAGAAACTTAATTACAAAATTATATCTAATCTCTTTTTAAGGATCAAGTATCGTTGTCGATGGAATTCGGATACAGAAGACCAACATAGACATAAACGGTAGGGTGGGTAATCTACCGGCATTGTTCTGCTTATATAAGAAATAGTTCAACAGATGACATCATTTGTTACCATATTGCTCATTTGTAGTAATACTCATTGTAGAGCATGTAATTTTACTTCACACATCCCAGTAAAGCACGTATTTTGCCACGAACATAAAGTAAGTGGTTAATGACGAAGTTATGACTGCACCTGCTTATTACTAGTGGACTAAACTGTATGGGTCAATGGTAGCTCTTTACTGTAAGTGGTTGTACGTAGCTCCTTCACCTATAGCTGTATAGTGGATAAGGGGGAATAGAACCTTGAATTAAGGTGTCGGCAAAAAAAGTTTCGTAAAGCAGAAAACTTTGGGTTTATTTGCCATAAAACTGTGGCAAAGCTGCATAGTTAGGAATCTTGATTTCGCTTCACGTAAAATCGAACAGAGACCTTCAAGTAGGAATTATCGTCAACATGCTGGGTAATAAGTTTGTGTTAGGCTTGCTAGTGTAAATTTGTAATCAACTGAAAGTTACTCACTTCAAGACCCCCAGAAACCGGCTAGACACCATATTTGTATCGCCATATCTCTCTGCGTAGTGGCTTAAGCAATCATCATGGTGTATTGTACATTATCCCGGCTCAAACAAAGTAAAAATATTGACAAAAATTTTTGACAAAACAAACACCGAATAACTCATATTTTGCAGGCGCGCTTTCAATTTAAATTTAATTTTAAGAGCCTGAGAAACATCTTGCACTAATTAAAGCAAAATAGGCTATGACAAGTATCATATTTATGCATTGGGTTATACAATGTAATCTGTCAAATATTATAAAAGCCAGACCACAGGTCAAGCTGTGAGAAGAAGCGCTCTTGTTAGAATGCAGATAACTCATTGAAGTATTCTTAATTGGTGCTGGCAAGAAAGCTAAGGTTAACAGTCATATTACAGTGGTCCCTCCAATTTTACAATTAAGACATTAATACACTTTATACACTTTACTCAGACAGGCATTAACATTTTCCCACATATCTATACTGTTGAAACACTCTCAAAGTTCAAACCTTCTCAGATTATACAAAGCAAGACAGTATCATAAAACGAGAGTGCAAATCGTTTTTTCGATATAGTGGGTTTTGTTGGAGAGAAAACTTGCAATCATAGAGCATTTCAGAGTCACACGGCTGGTGATCGAACATTTTTGTAATGCCGAACGCATTCTCTGCCATGCAGGAGATTCGGCCGAGGAGAATATTGATTGACAATTGACATTGTACTAAACAAAATCCGCGAAAGGGCAAAGCTGCGAAAGGTCAGCGGCTTTGCAGTGAGGGACGAATGTACTCTTGCTAAATATTTTCAAATTTGAATGGCTAAAACCTTTGACTGTATGTCCTGAAAGTTTAATTGTTACATTTGGTTCTTTCTCTGAAATATTAGTAAACTTGTAAAAGGTACTAGTGGAGTACCGTGTAGACACTGATAAAAGCCTTGGCTTGTGTGACATGGTGGAAATCTGCGTACCTCTTCTTGCTTTCTAAGTCTATCACTAAATAAATGGTTAGTAAGCCAGAGTGATTGCAATCGTCAAATAAATGTAGTTTTGGGACTTGAACCAATCGAAAAAAATCTAGAAGGGCCCCCTTTGGCAAGAGCAATTGAACGAGGAATGCGATAACGCATCTGTATGAAACATAGGCTTTTACTTATGTTTGATATTCATGGATGAATATTAAAACCTCGAGACATCAATATTAGATACAACTGAACCTCCGAATATGAAATAGGGATTATTTATTTGCTGACAAATACTTGTGTTAAGCCCTCAGATATCAGGAGATCTGTTAGCTCCGTGCCTTACACATTCCTTGTCAGTTGAAATTTGAAATTAGTTTTTATCGAATATCTGTAGATCATAGTCCACCAATAACAGTACATAGGTTGTGACATTTTCAGTACCGATGGAACATAGAATTATTTACTTTTGAGGAGCTTTTCGTTCTATTTGTTTATAAGCATAAAGTTTAGAATTGTCTCTTGTATATCAGTTTTGCAACATAACTAGCATTTTCAAAGAATATCTTGAAGTGTTTAACCAAAATTGGTATGATACTTGTGCCCTACAAATTTCTACCTGATATCAAAATTGGTGATATGAAAATTGGTGATATGAAAATTGGTGATATGAAAACTGGTGATATGAAAATTGGTGATATGAAAACTGGTGATATGAAAATTGGTGATATGAAAATTGGTGATATGAAAATTGGTGATATGAAAATTGGTGATATGAAAATTGGTGATATCAAAATTAGTGATATGAAAATTGGTGATATGAAAATTGGTGATATCAAAATTGGTGATATGAAAATTGGTGATATGAAAATTGGTGGTTTGGAACTCAGAAAGTTGTTCGTTTTTGCAACAGAACAATTCCATTTTTCATTCAAAGGACATTTTATGATCAGATTGATGGTGTAGCTATGGGTTCACCACTTGCCCCTGTTGATGGCATTTTGTTCATGGGTCATCATGAAAAGATATGGCTTGATAGGTATCAAGGTCCAAAAGACGTTACGTGGATGACATATTTTGTTGGCTTAAGATAGAAAACGATGCTCTTCCTTTTTTAGACTACCTTAAGACTAGACATAAAATCAAGTCCACTATGAAAGAGATGGATAAGAAATTACCTTTCTTAGACGTACTTATTGGTGACACTAATCCACAGATCCCATACGTTACTGTTTACCGTAAAAATACCTACACTGGCTTACTCAAAACTATTTCAGCTGGCCTATGTGCTCCTGCAATTCATCTTGCAGGCGTGTCTAGGCCTACCAAGAGATCGTTTGTAGTCCACTGGGCACTGTTCTGTTATGCGGCTCGTTTACCTGTAGTCTGTTCTTTTTAGAGAGGTGCCTAGTCCATCTGTCCTTGTTTCCCCTGATGTAGCCTATGATGTCGTTGACATTTGTCTGTTCTCTGATCCAGCTTGCTTTCTATCGATACTAATTGTAATGGTCTAGACCATCCTCGTAGCAGTGTTTGTTTGAAAACTGTCTTGAAAAACCCACGTTACCATAGTAAACAAACTCTGTCCGAGCTGCTGGATAGTACTTTCAGATACCAGAAATTGGCAACATTGTAAAGTGCCTGCGATTTTTTGTAAATCTACATTTAAAAGAGAATCTCATAATGTGAAATTACGAATCCCAGGTTGTTGTCACGATTTATGAAGCAGCCTTCAATTCTTTATTGATTTAGGCTGCATTTGGTAACAAATAAATTGTTGAAGCCTCCCAGTGGAGCACAGCCCATCTTGTAGCACTAAGCAGTGATAATAGGAAAAATCGCTGTGAAACCCGATGCCCGGCGATGCATTTGAACGGTTTTCCAATGCCATTTTATTGAAGTTGGAATCTATGTATCCTGAAAACGCAACAAACCAATAACTGTGTTACAGAGCCCTTAGATTAAGGATGATACTACTTCTAAATAACAATTACCGCCGAAAACTCATTGAAAACAATTTCGATCTTGTAGGTTTTCCCTTTTTACTTAAGTAATGCGATTCTTCTAAAGCCCTGCTAAATAATCTATCCTGTGTTGAAGAGTACACGAATGACGCATTTGCGTGGTTGCAAAAGCTAGATTTCAAATCTTATCTTAATTTTTGAAGGGGCACAAAGTAAGCCTTTGAAAAACGAAAGAATGTTTTGCTTCACTCTAACTGTTTAACTAGTGCTTGGCCATTCACACAGTTCTTTTACCCTTTTTCTTCTTCTTTTTCGACCCTTCTTGTCCTCTTTGTTCTGCCTTACCCAATCGTTTGTTCATGCTCCTCTCATTGACCAATTTCTTTTTTCTTTATCGTATTCTGACGAATCTATGTGATCTGTGTTTGTCTAAAAACCTTTATAGATAATTTTATCACCTCAGAAACGATATTGTTACTTGTTGATAACCTGCTAGTAATATACACATAATTGTATGTTATTTGTTTGATCCAACGTCTACTGCAAAGCCAGAAAGAAAACCTTGCACAGATAATAGAATTAAATCATAGCCTTGGTCAAGAATTAACCAGAAGACAATTGAATTGCGCAGGGAAAGAGCCTTGATTTAGAGAATGACAAGACGTTTTTGCTTTGGTTTGCAACACGCGGTGTAAAATTTAATTCTTTCTCGACTTAGGTAAGTCTTGATGCACAGTTATGATGAAGGAGTGGGTCAGTCCAGTTACAGTTTACAATTTTTAACATAGACCAAAAAACACGAATTTTTCATTTCACGCAAAGTGTAATAAAATAGATTTAAGTTTCAAAGTATATAGCAAAGTTGAAGTGATCGAAGCTTAAAACGGGAGACCGAAGTCGGACTTGTAATATTTCCCTTCAAAACTGAAATTATGCCTTCCATAAAAAATCCAGGCTAGTAGTAAATCGTATATAAGGGAGCAATTTGTCATAATGGGTCACAGCTAATAGTTTACAAATTGCGAACTGTTGTTAATATGGACTGTTAGTGCTGCACTGGCTTATGAGTTGGTATGAAAACATAACATAAATTTATTTATCTGAGGTAGTTAAAAAAAATTTTTTTTCCTACCGTTTTTTACTGATAGCATCAATTAGTTGATTCATCGATGTTTTCATACTTCTTCATTTACGTTAGACAGAAGATGTTGATGTTACTAAATAAAGTCTCTACTCGATCAAATGACCTATCCGTTCATCTAAGCGGCTAGAGCTCAGTTGATTGATCATATCCACAGTATGAAGGAGGTTTAAACTTGCATCCAAGCTTCGTCATTGCACTTTCCCTTTTTCCTTATATTGAGAAACACCTAAAGTCTCTTTTAAAGATGATTGAAACAATTTCAACGATATATTTTATATGCTTAAAATGTACGGGGAGAAGAAGATAGACTTGCCGCTCTTTAAACCCAGTGAATCGTGACCGTCTAATAAGAGTATTAATTGAAAGTGAAATTTTTGAAATTCTGACAAATAAGTCTAACGTCCAAGATGGGAACCGAGTTTTCCTTTGCAAGTCAAATACCCTAGCCACTGGGCTGCCCAGGCGTATCAATCAAATAAAAGAGCAAAATCTTTCTGATGAGCTCCGAATTTTTGTGTAGTAAACTCCCGATAACTGGAACCCGCGACAACTCGAACCATTTGGTCCTTTGAAGGTTAGAGTTATCGAGAATTTACTGTATTTCTGCTATTGATAAGTTTAAGGCTTAAGTTATAAGGGAGAAGGAGGTCCTTTTTGGTGCAGCTCTATGTACATATGATGTCATTCCCCGCATATTGTTAACATAAAAACCAAACAATCTCGTATAAATAAAACACAACAGGCAAAGGGCCCTTTTTAAAAGAGGATGTACACTGGATGACCATCGAGTGGACTGCGGGGGTCATGGCCCAGTGTTAGTATCTTAAAAAAGACCCTGGAGGGAAGGAACCTATAATTTCATCTTGACTGACGACTTTTTTACTGTTTTTCGGAGCTTCGTGTTTCAAATTGCGTAGTCAACAGGTCACGATAAATTCACGCTACAATTTGGCTGTAGATGTTAAAGAAGTAAATTTGGTCATCTGCCGAGCTTTATAGATCACTTATGGACATTGCTATGAATCCATTATGGTGTGGAAATATGACACAAAATTAGATAGAAATGTGGGAGATTGCAAACTTCGAAGTCTACGAAGAAGAGCATGCGATATTGGGGGAGGTTTGGGCATAATTGTAGAAACTGATGTCATTTCTATAACATGACGCTATAACACTTTATCCTAGATCGTCAGGCGGAATCGATAATCCTTATGTACTAACCTCGGCAGAAATTTACTGTATGTGCGTGAAAAGTCACAGAAGCCAACTGGACAAAGGCCTGGTTGGGCTAGCACCGCCCAATAGCTGTTCTATTTCGAGCTTCCGGTCGCGTCTTCAACCAATGAATGCAACGATTGTTTGCTTTCTGTTCAATAGCAAGCTCGATTGAGCTACTTTAGCGCTTATAGTAAACATAACAACATAAGACATTTATTATGGCTCGGTGAAGTGTGTGGAGTAGTGATGCAAAACACTGGAAGTTGTTAGTGATAAAGTAGATAAGGAAGAGGCTGCACGCAGCCAAAGAATCTTTGACAATGTCTGTATCGCAATTTATCGAAGATGCGAAACAGGACTTGAGTATTCCAGCGTCCGCTGGTTTTTCAACTAAAATAACGAACTACAAGAATATGATAGGCAGTCTTGACGAGGTGAGTCTAACCGCGTGATAGAGCTACTCAGTTAGGAACAACGAGTGTATAGTACGAACAACGTAAAATTCCAGCATCATTAGCTGATTTCCTTGATTTATGAGTAACAAGTGTATCCATACGCGGTTGTGCTTTAGTTAAGGATGTTGTTAATGCTGTTGTTGATGCTGTGCGAATGTGAATGGGTGTTACTCTGCACGGAAATAGGTCCCAGCAGAGCCCCATCATCATTCTCTTTACCATCAAAATCGTATACGTAACATAGTAACTTGCACGAAAATGTTGCCTGCACTGTCTTCCTAAGGCGGAATGGAGGGATTTCCGCATTTGATTCGTGTATCATGTCATTATCATGCTTTCTGGACAATTGGGCCTAAGGCGGGTACCCTGTACGGGGTCTTAGATCATGTTAGAAGTGCCAATGGCAATCTTGAGTTTTGTCAGAACTTTGCAAACGTAGTCACCCGTTGTTTTATACTCACACTTGTGCATGTGGGGTGGAATGTGTTACGAAGTCAATTGAAGGCCAAATGTGTTCCCGGTTCCAAGCTCAGTACTTTGGAAGGTGAAAGGGAGTGGGAGTACATATTGTATATTGCAAGTTTACAGCGCCAGTTTAGTATTTCTTGTTAAACAATTTAATTAAATTGTATCCAGATTGTCCTGGAACGTTTTCCAAGGTATTATATGTGGCGATATGGTGTTTGCTATGTTGGGTTTATGAGCCAGGTCTCCCACCTATCTAGAAGGACATACATTGTTATGGATAGGGCTGATAGCTCACGGGCGGCGTACCGCAGCGAAGTGCAAAAAGATACACCAGGCTTCCTATGAGTAGAAGTCACATATGTGTTTCCATCATTTTTCTAAAATTCTGATCGAAAATGCCAAGTAGATTATGACCACACTATACTTTTTATAAAGCTATATTTGATACTATTTTTCAAAACTATAATAGTAGGGATGATGATAGAACTTATAGTTAGGACATAACGTTTAAGGTAATCTGATCTTGTAAATGCCAAATCTTTCTGGTTTTAATTGTATTGTTTATTGATTGGTGGCTTGGGTAAGCCGAAGGTTACTATCCTCCTCCTCCTCATTATTATCCAACATATTTATCATTATTAGTCATCATCGGTCATCATAACAAAATCATCAACAATAAAATAAACTAATAATGATCCATTTTTTCTTTTTCATCATCTTCTGTACATTTATTGCCATAATCAATGTTCTAACTTTTTATTTGCTCGACTTCAACCATCCAAATGTACTATGAGGTAACATACATAAACATGAAGCGCAGAACATTCTCTATGGTTTAAAGATATAGAAAGTGTTTGGGTGAGAGACAGTGAGGCAGTTTTGTGTTCTCCAATGGTACCTTTATTTTCCAAATAATTGCTCATTCTAAAATTTTATGGCCATCATGCTACAGCTGTGTAGATGTCACTTATAGCTGATTGTACAGCATAACTCAAACTGGAAAGAGTAGCGTATGATTTTGCTAATTGATTGTCTAAATGGTGCACATTTATGGTTATTTGTGTGGCCTCTCTTTAAGGTATTTTACAGCCACATGATTTATATTTAACATTATTAACATAGTTACACGGTTTGGTGACCCAAATTTGGGACATGTCTAAGTAAGAATATCTTCATTTATCAAAGAATCTAGTAGAGCTAAAATATTTCATGAGTGATCTACATTTTTATGTTTAGTATAAATAAACATATTGAAAAATTATATAGTTAAATATGCCCACATTAGCACAATGATCTTGATCCTTTAATTATATCTTCAAGATGTGAAGTGCTGGTTGTACGAATAAATAACAATGAAAATGTGAGTTGAAACAGCTTCGAGGATAATAGTTTTAATAGAGGAGTGCAAGCAGAGAGATTTTTCTTCTGTGACAAAGATGAAATAATGATAATGAAGAATCTTTGGAAACCACAAATTTTTTTGTGCCTTAGTCAACAGGCATCGACTAAGAATTGAAGTGTTAAAAATGGGAGTAAATATAGGGAAATTTTATTTATTTGGGAAATTTAGTAAAGTCAATAGCCTTGAAAATTTGCAACATCGTGCTAAAGACTTGTCTCCCAGTCATCAAAGTTTTATGTAAAATGGACGTCTGTAAGGCTTCTCATCCAAGACTGATTGCAAAGATTTGTCAGTATATATACATATATACTGACAAATCTTATGTATATATATACACATATATATATATATACATATATATGTATATATATGTATATATATGTAAGAAGGGAAACTCCCTTAAAAATATGCATATCTCCAATGTAAAATAATTGTTGATTTAACCCAAATAACTATCTGATAGTGAATGTGAACATGAACATAACACAATTTACAACTGATTTCTAACTATAAAAGGAACAAACCATCTATCATGCTAGTTTTTGAAAATCATTCAAATCTACGTCGATATGCCTCACCCCAAATGTATTAAAAACGAAAAACTAATACCTTGGCCTTGTTGACCTGTTCTTATTGCAACACGTGACAAATCAATTCACGTCATCTATACTGATGCATACACAAGAATTTTGTGGGGAAGGTATTAGAAATCTGAAACTAATACGTTGCTCAGAACAATATCTCTGCTCCATTGCTCAAAAGAATATCTGTCATTAAGGATTACGAGGAACAAAGACCATTGCACAGATATATTGGGTGTCTATGGTGTGGATGTCTCCTTGCATGTCACAGTTGTTTGTCCTTTGACATGATGTAATTCTATTTAGATTTCTTTTTGAAAGTGTTATTTACTTATTTCAAAAATGAGGTTGCTAAATCTGAAAAAAATTGTATAAGAGAGAGGCCAAAAATAGGAAAAGTTAAATGGAAAGGTTAAATTGTTGATGCTGTCTATTGAGAAAAGGCTTTTCCCAATTAATAAAGAAAGCCTCCTTTATTTTGAGCTAGCAAGGCGAGGGCGCAGAATCTAAAATCTTAAAACAATGCTCCGAACACATCCTACTACACTGAGGCGACTCTTTTCTATGTGCTTATTTTAATCACTCCCTGGTGTACTATTTCATCTATTTCTGTTAATTACTTTCTTTATGCCATAGGTTCAGTCTCTTTACGACTTTCAATTTTTGTATAAATGTAGTTGTAATACACCTGTGGATCTCAATTAGATAATTGTAACTGGTGATGGTACTTGAAGTATTGAAACATGTCCTACAAAATGAAAAATGTCGTTGTATTTATCAAATATATATATATATATTTGATAAATAGAACGTTTATATATACATATGTAAATTTACATATACATATATAATACCTCAACAGACACAGTATATACATATATAATACCTCAACAGACACTGTATAAACATATATAATACCTCAACAGACACAGTGCCTTATATATATTCATCAAGAGTGGAGCATTACCACAATAGCTGCACTAAGTGGGAG
>JANTCA010004264.1:0-10317 GCA_024741275.1 Chironex yamaguchii
ATCTTCTTATTTTCTGTTTTGTCGACGTGATAAGGACTGGACTGATCCTGAGCTTTTATGTTGGTAATTTTCTCTTTATGTCGTGATCAGTTGTTATTAAGATTTCTGGCACACATTGTAATCGATTTGGGTATGCCTTCTTGTAAGCGAGTATCCAAATATATGCATTGAGTCAAAAAATAAATTTGAAGTTAAAAAAATAAATAAAATTATTCAATTGCTTTACTTGGTAACTACAATGCATGCGTAGAGCATCCTGCTACTGTGACTTTCGAGTAATCCGTTCTGGTAACCTTGAGGATATGGAAAAACTACATAACATGAAAAGATACGAAACCATCATTGTCGTTTCATCCGGTGTCCAGAAATTCACAAACAAAATACACCACCTCACACTTTGTGCTTCAAAATTCATCCAAATTTCCAACTACCATTACTTCAAACCATTGGGTCGTAACCGAGGGAAAACACGTCAGGTAAAACTCTGTTCATAATTAAATAGATATAAAAAAATGAAAAAGAATCGAGTTGTCTGTGTTCAAAGAAGTTCTATTAGCGAACAACAAGTCTTCCTTACAAAGTCAACTTGCATCCATGCACTACCAAAATACTTCTATAAACCTCGATTCAAATAGCTACATTCTTAACCTTCGAAACTCTGAAAGTGCTCAATGCTTTTCTCTTCCATATCACTTTTCTAGTTTTAAACATTGGCCTTCTTTCTTGCTATCACTCTCCCTGCTTGATTGTTTATCTTTCCTTGCTCATACAGCTCTTCACCTAATAGTGGTTATTGCGATGAAAGACACAGTTAAAAAATAGACAACGGGAGCACAGGTCAAGACATCAAATTATCATAAAGACCCGACAAAAAAACTACATATATTTATTACATGTATATCTATATATATTCTTTAATATTCGCTTTCTCTCCAGGAAATGATGTAAACGTGATATAGGACAATTTGGTCTTCATTGCCATTTAATTGTCCTTTTTCAGGACATTTTTTAAATTAATGTATAGCAACATTGCCAGTGCTTTGCTGCTCAACAAGCCGAACGCCGTAAGAGGAAACCAAATGTCGATGAATGGAAATAACATAATTAGTATTTCATAAACCAGACAAGACTAATATTGAGAAGTCAAACCTTCTTTAGAGTTAGGGACGCAGTTTTCATACCATTCTTCTAAAATCTGACAAGTGGATGAGAATCGGAGGGAGAGCTTGGTAAAATTCATATGTTGTTATTGTGACGTAAGAAAACTTAACTTAATGTAGTTATTGATTATTATTGGATTATTGATTGACACTTTATGGCAACGCGTTTCTATGGTGACAGGTATCATAGTAGTACGATCTTCAGTTCCTGTGCATGTCAAGAGTTCGAGTCCCAATATTAAGAGCTCAGAAGCGTGAATAATCTTGTCTGAAGGTGAACGGTTGGCTCCTGAAAACAAAATACGTGTGCCAAACCAAGGATGTCGGAACAAGTTACTGCAGATGGGGTATGGATTATTCGAAGCATCACTGCAGAGAGAATGCGTGAATAAAGTGGTTCTACTGACCAGTCATCCTATTGTGGGTTTTCCAGCCTTTACGAGGAACGGTGTTCGGAGATGGAAAGCACTAGGCTCACGCTGTTGTCTTCTAAATAACAATACAGGCTAAAGAGCTGGAGAAACAGACTGAAGTCAGGAGGAGACAAGTTTACAGGGGACATAAATTGGGACGGAAGAGGAGAGAGAAGGAACAGGAATACGGGAAAAGAAAGCGAAAAAAAATCAAAACTCTTATATGTTGAGTAGAAGACGAATGCTGTGAAAACCTTTCAAAATTCTTACACGAAATTACAAAATTGCGAAATACTTAATGGAGCGAGACAAATGTTTTTCTTGTTCTAAAGATGTGACGTTGACAGCAGCGTTATAAGACGCTGCTGATAATGGCGTACTGGTGAGTAGTTAAACTTGACAATCTTGTGGATAAATTATATTTATGACAGTAATTGGTGCACATCAACCACTCAATTTGTGCACTTTACTTTCTGTCACAGCTAATAGATATAATCGATATAACAATCGGGAAAGGGTTACTAAAACTGACAGTAGAATTAACCACGATAGTCATAGTCACGCAATTGATGAGTCGACAACCAAATTATCAGAAAGGCATAGCTCAATTGTGTATAAAGGGAGATCTATACCTTATCTCCCGCAAAGTAATTTCTGAATATGCACTCATGGGTGTCGTTGACTGATTTTAAGTAGACCTAATAATGAAATGCAAGTACCATATACTAAAGTGGGAGGAAAAATTAAAACCATACTGCTGCTTTTACTTTGCGATGCTTTCTGTTTACACGAAGTAAAACAGCACAACAAAAAAGTGGTTCATATTACTAATGTCATATGAATGACCAGTCTACTACTCCGTACATTAACTATCTATCTATCTATCTATCTATCTATCTATCTATCTGTATATATATGTGTGTGTATATATATATGTGTGTATATATGTATATGTATGTATGTATATATGTACATATATACACATGTGTGTATATATATATATGTATGTATATATGTATATATATATACATGTGTGTGTGTGTCAGAGAGAGAGAGAGAGAGAGAGAGAGAGAGAGAGAGAAGAGACGTCGATGCCTCTCTGTGTGTCGGATTGACACCTCGGTTTGGTTTATGCATTGTTTGCGCAGTTGTGTGACAACAACATACATTTTATACACACATTAAATAACGTTTAAGAACATGACAAATGAAATTATGCATGCATATATATTGAACAGATATAATATCTATTTATTGCTGAGTTCTGAAGAAGTCTAAACGTTAAATAAATTTCTGTTTCGTTAATTAAGAAATATGTAATATTTATATATACGGAAATGAAAAATTATAGCCTATTCGTAGAAAATCGTGTTAATTGGTACAAGCTATCACTTGAGGAAATCATGAAATAATCAAGAATTGTAATGTTTATCTCAAATGTGAGTGCTTCCTTTGACCAAATTGTGTTTCAAATTCTGTACGGTTTAAAACTATACTTTGGTAGGCAATTATGAAATTTAGTACACTTTACATCTTTTCGTACACTTTGTCTCAAATTGTGATCGTGTTCATTTGCGTGACAAATTATAATACTTATACACATATAGAAACGGATATACTGTAGATTCATATATGTGTACGTACGAGAGTATTGCTTGTATATATGTGTGTATAGAGGCATGTGTCTACAATATACGTATACAAATAAAACAATAACTTAGTTATCACGATATGTACTTACATAACTTCTAAGCTTCAACACCGAACAACCCTCTTCATTCTTACTATCCACACTATCAATCATCTACTATTGTCTTCGCTTGTAAAAACATTACTTTTGGTCCTATTAACACTGATCTAATAGTTTCCTAAGGCACGTAACTTCACCTCGGTTTATTTCGACCGTCAGGTTTCAAAATTCTGCAATGTTTTGATAAATGTTATAACACTGAAAGGAAAGAAGCTCAAGAAATCCATACCTCAAGAAAACCCTTTGTGTTTCTGTGTTCAAAGCTTATTCCCGAATTTATGACACAGCTAATGATTGTGCTTTCTTTACCGTTGACTAACAAAGCATTTCAAACTCAAGTGAGACCGACTCCTTTAGCTCCGAGGGTTTTAAGTAATCAACTTCAACTTCCCACTGTGTACTTGAAATGGCTTAAAATTAAGGAATCAATCTGATTTTCATTAGTATACATTTACAGATCTGCATAAATACTTCCGGTATCTGCATACATGGACTGGTTTGATTTGCAACGTACGCGCAACCATTATTTTACAATTACACGATCAAGCCATTTTTTCTTCATTACTTTTATCAAACATCTTTCTGTAAATAAAAAAGCCGAAAATCTCGCTGTTTGCTTGACTTAAAAGTAGATTTGTTGAAATATTAGAGAGCGTAACTTGTTAAGTCTTACAGGGCACATTTAGTACAGTGCACTACAGAAACAAGATTTGGCTTCGGAGAGGGAGAAGAAGATTAAAATTTCCCTAAAACCAGGTGATGGAGAACCACAGTCACATAAACGTTCAAACAACCAACACACAGGGGACAGAAAAACATGAATCCATATGTTGCTTTAAGCTATGACAATTGATCGCGTCCCTTTAACCAGATCAAATCGAGTTCAAATCAACTGGAGCTATAAGACATAAGGTCAGGACAAGCTATTCAGCTATCCTCTTTCATAAAAATTATCAAACCAAATAAGAATAGAGAAAATGACAAAAGGGCTACTTAATGTTGCTGTTGCAAGAAATTAGAGAATGTGGTCATGTCTACCATAATGTGGAACGACGCTCTTAGGGATTAGACAGGATCGGGATCGATGGAACAATAACATCAATACATAGCGATAAACAACGGCCTATCAGACTAAGGCATACTTCATTGTAATAAAATGATGAGGCTTCATCTTGGAGATTTTGTATCCACAATTGGCACCAAAGGATCTCTAGAACTCTGTACTCAGACATAACCTACTAAGCCTTATTGGTCCAGGGTTTAATAGCTTATGTACAGTTCAATAATTTGCGATGAAGTTAAGTACTTTTTTAGTTATTGTTACTATATTTCATTTTCATAACCGGTATATGTAAGTATATTAATTAAATAAATACATAAAAAGCGATTAAATAATAAGTAAATAAATAAAAAGAGTAGGGACGTGTAAATAACTGAAACAAAATAGATAATAAATAAGTGGGCTTTAAAACGTAAATTAATACATACAAGAATCAATACATGTATTGGAGTCGTAATGGGTCTTCTCCAAAACAGCCCTCTTCCAAAATAGCCTTCTTCTAAAATAGGCCTCTTCTAAAATAGCCTTCTTCTAAAATAGGCCTCGTATAAAACAGACCACTTCTAAAATAGGCCTCACATAAAACAGGCCTCTTCTAAAATAGCGTTCTTCTAAAATAGGCCTCTTTTAAAACAGGCCACATCTAAAATAGGCCTCTTATAAAATAACCTTCTGCTAAAACAGACCTCTTCTAAAACAGACCTCTTCTAAAATAGGTCTCTTCTAAAACAGGCCTCTTCTAAAACAGGCCTCTTCTAAAATACACCTCTTCAAAAATAGGCCTCTTCCAAAATGGGCCGCAAAAGTATGCGTAAAAATTATTTGTCAGACTTAAAAGTCTGGCCCGTCATTATGGCACACTATAGCTAACAACTGTCGCGTAATTTTGGGCAAGCATGTTATCTATGGGTTCCTCTAAGAAGTTTATCATCTCTGCATACGACGGGACTTGAGTTTCCCTGTCAACTCATCATTTCACCAAATGTGGCTAAGTACGTGACCTTACATCCATACACGAGCGCGTTAGACAGTACTTAAATCTTTTCGATATTTTTATCTTCACCGAGCTTGTAATACTTCAAAGTTCAAGCGTTTATCTCGCCACTACTTAGCAGTCATTTTTGTTTTCATGTTACCGAAACCACAATGTGAAGTACTTTGCTTCCAGTATTCGATAATACCCAAACGAATCAGGCCACCAATGATTACGATAGTTATGATCGTTATAGCATACTTAGTCGGGTCTGACGACAAACGTGTTGGTGATGAACCTAATTTGGCAATTCAAAATGCCTTGGCGTACCCACAGATCACATTCTTTGTGAGCCAAACACATAATAACCATGCTATCCAAATAAGTATAAATTAGTACGTTTTCTTGCATATCCCTCAGAACAATTCAAAAGTACCCTACCAACCATGCTCTTTTTGATTTGGAGTTGACCTGATTGTAAAACTACAGCATTGTACTACTCATACTAAAACAAAACTTGAAGAGCTTCCCAAGATCACCCATAATACACTGGTTGGCCCTCAACCTTTTCATGCCTCTCCTGCATTTGCTAAGGCCTCGGCTGTCCGCGCCCTACTGCATACAATAGCTCGTTGTTTTCATTTACATTGCCAAGGGCGTAGGGTCCAATTGCCCTCTACTGTGAGAATTTTCAAAGACTCTCTTTTAAACAATTGTCAGCTATAAATACTGAACCTTGTATTACGGAATTAACTACCAATCGCTTTCCAACGTTTCCCATGGGTCAGCTGGTGTCCTGTTTTGCAACAGTGCTTTTGGTTTAAGCTTCACTAAATGAAGACGCAACTGATGAACCTAGTTTTTCGCGGACGTTTTGCCTCACATTTTTCAAAGACCGTCTGCCGTCCTGGATACAACCCTCGAGAGCTCCGGCAAAAGAAGCAAAGTAGCAGATCTTGACTCGAATTCGCCTTCCGACCAATTAACATCCTTCTCCTTTTTAAGAGAAGGCTGGCAACGTAAAAAATTACTAAATTGTAAACATTTTCTAACTAGTTGACTATTTTAGTATGTATGATTGCCAACGGCTGTATTGTCACCGTTTTTGAATTTGAGAAGATGGCTAACAAATAAACCCTACCACTACAAGCATTTTCAATTGATTAACCTAAGCCGGCGACTAATTAAAGCTTAGACACTGAACGTCCAAACCTGCTTCAAAAACACAGTATAGTTTTACATTCATGCTGTTCTTTTGCATTAAATTTCTGGATAGCACAATACACAACACACGCCACTAAGCATTCAGTGGAACAAAAAATGGGGTACAAAACTTGAAAATCGCCTTGAAAATTTGCGACATTGCGCTAAAATCATACTTAAAAGCTTTATTCGGCTGACACTCTTCAGGGTATGAAACGTCAGAAAGTTAACCATAGATAAGTATATATGGCAACTTTTTATGACAACAGTTTACCGGAAACCTTAAAGTGAAGGGGTGTATGAAAATGTATAATTAGACTGGATTTAGGAGCAACTAGTCCCACATGTAAATGTGTGTGTGAACAGGATGTCATCATCATCATCATCATCATCATCATCATCATCATCATCAATGTCATCATCGATGTCGTCGACTTAGTCATCATCGTTAGAATTTTTATTAATTATTGTCATCATTGTCATCATTTTTATTAATTATCAGTATAATTATTGTCATCATTGTCATCGTTATTATTATCAGTATAATTATTGTCATCAACATCGTAGCCCTCAAAAATGTTAGTCATTATTGTCATCATCATTATGTTTATTATAAATATTACTATGGTTGTTGTTATTTTTAGCGTTATCATTATGATGAATCATCATCGTTTTCGTCGTTATTATCTTAATTATTATTAGTCATCATCATTATCATCATTAGCCTTGTTATCATCATTAGCCTTGTTATCATCATTACGATCACTACCACCATCTTGTTCTTCCTAATTTTGCATTTCCTCAAGTCGCACCCTTCTAGATTCTGTTGTTCATTGTTATGATGGACTTTGTTAAGATCTCTACACAGTTGTTATATATTTTGTGGGCCTCCTCCGGTAGTATTACAATTTATACAAAATGCAGAGTGCACCAAAATGCATAAGGACGAGAATTTTCGGAAAATTGGCACGACAAGATCGTCCTTTCATCTAAGTGTATTGGAGTCTGTCTACATTAAAACAAGAAAACCAGTACTCTGTAGGCGGAAAGAGTTCGTTTTTTCACTTGGACTCTTCCGATAATGCTTTCTTTCTTCATTGTGCCTCTGTCTTTTTCCTTTCTCGTTTTTGATTGGCTAGTTTCGATTCATGTTTCTTATAAAAAGGTTAACATTTAATTATACTCTCCTTTCTGTCGATTCATACTCTGAGGAGTGTCATACGAAAAAGCCTCTTAAGTTTTCAGCGCAATATCGCAAATTCTCGATGCAATAAACATTAAATTCAAATTACTGGATATATCATCGGTGACGTAGTGACTAGAAGAGCAAGGGGGCAACTGCTCCAAGAAAAACTAATATTTCCAGGGTTCTACAGTTCAACTGCTCCCTCCACGCCCAAGCTAAAATTCACAATTACTATTATGGTTACAATAATGGCAATTTGTGTACCATTCTATAGATAATTATCGTGGAACTTCGCCGTACGACTAAAGCGTTAATAACTCCTTCATTACGACCACTTTTGTGTAGTCCAAACGAAAGCCAAATCCTTCTCTTATCACAATACTCCATTAAATCCGACCACATCTTTATAAGGATAAACGACCATCTTGCAGAGTCCTCAGTTGTTGTTTTCAGTGTAATTTTTCGGTGTAAACTTTCAGTGTATGTTTTCAGTGTAAATTTTCAGCTTACTTCGCATACCGGTAAAGTACACTTTTGACGTGGTCACAAATACTGCAGAAATGCATTCTTAAGATTGTTACATAGAGTCCACTGCGTTGTCAAGTCTTATTTATGACGTCTAGACATTTTGTAGCTTCTGTGCAGAATAACTTTAATTTGGACTCGTGGCAGTAAATAAAAGCTAAACTAATACCAAGATTATATTCAGAAGAAGCAAAACGGGATTCGTTATTACATCCCTGCTATTGAAATTTAATACCTAATACTTTTACATTAACTTTCCATGGACAGCAAACCTTGAATCAAAACAAGGAGAAGGATTACATATTTTGCATTTTTCGTCAATGTCAGACTTTCCAACAAACCTCACTTTTAATTTTTTTCGAGAGTTTCCAAGTAAACAGGAAATTAACATCGAACATATTCATAAAGGAATTTTTTAAAATGTCTTGTTAAGGTACCTGATTAATTGCTGCACTAATTATAAAATTTTTAAATTGACATGTGATTGATATCAATGTTTCATCGGACTGTGAACATCAATCTAGTGACTTTTAATAACAAGATTGAAGACACAGACAATACGTGCATTAATAGTTATTTAATTAACATAAAATGTAAATGAAATGAACAGACATTTTTTAAAGTACATCTCCTAGTGAATTCACTTGCCGAGTAGTAACTACAGGAGACTAAAGGAAAGTTAAACCAAGGCTCAGTCCTATGTTCGGGGAAGGATTGAGGGATTTCACACAGCACAAAATATTTCATGCTTTTTGAAAGAACTATCAATGGATTCCAATGGATTATAATTATTGTTATGCACACGACCTACACATTCTATAGGTTGATAGAGTATCTTAAGTCATACATTCTCTGGTCGGCCATGGTATTACCATGTTGTACTGTTTACAAATCAGTATCTACAGAGGGCATGGTATACGACATGGTCATGCTAAACGAACTTGGTTATCTGGCTATTGATGAAGAGGATAATCTAAAAAAGACTGAAAATTTTTACATGCTCAACGAACCGAGGTCACTTGACTTGAATGTCCAATAAAAGTATTCTGCAGATTCCTCTTGCCGACTTAAAAAAGACCTGTGTTTAGCGGTGTTTATCATTGACATCCTTTTGCATCAACCACTCCAAGTCACGCCGACACCCTATATTTCTCTAAAGTTAGTGTACAAAACGTTTTCCAACAATGATACATTTCGACTAACCGAGGGCCTATAAAGGCAAACTGCCTATATCAAGGAATTTGTCTACGATCAATATGTGATTAAGGACATAGCTAATTGGCATTTTGTCAAAAAACAACATGCCATACCATACTACATCACAGCTCGATCAATGAAAGTGTTGACTGAATTTAAAAACCATACAGTTTCACATCCACCGTCACATACTGCCATTAAGAGACTAAGTACTATTGTTCATGTTACGTTATCGTACTCATAACAGATTTTCTATGTGAAGATAGTTCTCTACACATTTGGAGTTGCATGCCACGAGATGAAAGAGATGCGGAGATTTGCTCATTGTAATTTCAGGAAACTAGAACTGCAGATAGGAATAATTAACCATGAATATATTCCCGACACATAGACGGGACAGAAAGTGGATATTTTGTGGATATCTATAAGAGTGTTGCCGTGAATTATTGATTGATCAATTGATTGATTAACTGATTGATTAACTGATTCCTTCGTTCTTTGGTCCATTTAAAATAATTGGTGAGTAAACGAATTTGTTGGTTAGAATGACAGTAACAGGTCAAAATTTAACATTGATGTTTTGGAGGCGGTCTACATTCGGGAGCGTAAACGTAGCCTGTGTCAACAGAAGGAATTTGTGGTTCCCCTCCAGTTGTTCCACTAGTTTAATTTGGTGGTTATCTTATCGTCTTACCAATCTTTTTGCACTTTCATTCCTTTGTAGTTTCTCTCTTTGTATTTTCTCGCCCAATACTTGATTCGTTGCTTTCTTATTGGTCAATATTCGATCCTATCTTACATCACAAATTCTGCTATGCTTACTGTTACTGTACTCTGATGAATCTATGTG
>JANTCA010004265.1:0-30865 GCA_024741275.1 Chironex yamaguchii
TGAAAGAGTCCAAGTGAAAAAACGAACTCTTTCTGCCTACAGAGTACTGGTTTTCTTGTTTTAATGTAGACATACTCCAATACACTTTGATCCTGTCACGCAATCTTTGACAAGTGCGATCTACATACCGAGCTTCACATCGACACAAAAATTCGTATACTACTAAGCTTTTTGTGTGGTAGGTACACAATCCTTGTGAATGGATGGCAAGATCTTTCTAGTCATGAAAACAATTCTTGGATTAACAGCAGAGAAACACTTAACTACAGCTTTTTAATCTGTGTTTCTATGCCCCCCTTGATGAGACGATGATTTTAGTGCAATGTCGCAAATTTTCAAGGCGATGATATATTAACCAAAAATTCGACTCAAGTCCAAATGGATACTCAAGACGTGTCAAAAAAACCGTAAAGGGAAAATTATACATTCTCTATTTCCATCCAGTGACAAAATTAGAGTAGCTTATGTGTTGTATCAAGTACGCTCTGATGTCTGTGGACCATTCCAGTTTCTGAAGGTAGAATTATACTTACTGATGAGTATATCAGATGGTCAGGAGTATATCCAATGCATCACAAGTCAGACTGTCTACTATGTTTCACAAATCAGACCTAGTGAATAAGCACAGAGAATATGAAGCAATTGGAACTGATATTGCATGATAACGGCATTGCAAACTAACCGAGATGATATACTGGCCATCAAGTAAAATGTAAGTTAAATCAAAGGGACATCAAACCTAAAACGACTGGAGGAAACAACACCTACCGAACCTTGGTCATCTTTATGTCTGTAGTTTTATTAACTTACGGATGAACAACTAGTCGTGTCTACGTAAAATGTGAAGATTGGAATTTTTTGAAGACAAATTCTCTCATGATGTTATAAAGAAAGTCATCTGTTGAATCAGGCTACTCTGAACCCAAAGCAAATGAAGTTGCATCGCTGGTCCTGATGATGACAAGTGGAAAATTGCTGTCAAAAGGAAAATTGATTCTTTGACAGAACCAAAAAGGATCTACGAAGTGAAATCCTTTTGAAGACAGAAAGTTTATTGACTGCAAAACATTTTCAAAGTAACTATAAAAACATGATGCAGTCAACAGATATGAAGCTCTACTTGTGGCTTTTTACTGAAATGTGGTTCTGACAATGCAGACATATTTGCACTAACGTGGATCGTTGCATGCTTCACAAGCCAGTGGAGTTGCATAAAATGGGAAAAACATCAGATAGATGTCGCCGCTGCATTCTTATAATGTGATATGGGCAAGGAAGTATATATCAAGCAACTTTCTGGATTTCGTGTTCCTGGAAAAACCTGTAAACTTCAACACAATTTGAATAGTTTTAAAAAAATCACCATGTCAGTGGAACTAGAGATATTCTAACTTACTTGAAAAGTCATGGAGTTGTACAAAGTATCAAAGATGCTTGTCTCCTCATTATCTTAAATGGTAAAGCTTTAATTATTTGTTGTGTAGATGATGGGGTTTCAGTTGTTGAATCAGAAGAAGTGATGACTGTTCTGAAAAATGAACTAGCTACCGATTTTAATGTTTGCTGCACTTCATCTTAGGCATTAAAGTTGTCCAACGTTCAGATCTTCGTTTTTCACAAGAAGCATGCATAATGATAATGCTGAAACAAAGGTGGTCGACAAACCAAAATATCAATCTATGATTGGACGTCTTATTGTGCTTTTGCGACAGGATCTGGCATACAATTTGCTGTTTACAGAACCTAGGAAAAGTCATATGACTGCGGCAAAGTAGATATCTGACCACCTGAATCCAAAATTTATCTTTGATTTCCTTGTTTCTCTTGTTGGTCACGCTGATACAGATTTTGCAAAGGAAGTGAGTAATCGAACGTAGTGTTTTAATGTTGTTCATGGTAATCTAGAAAAAACACAAATGTGTCAGTGTTTCAACTTTAAATACCGAATATATATGTCTTAGAATTCCCTTTATACAGAAATTGATTTTGTGACAACTATCAACAGATTTGGATATCAAGAATTAATTGTAATGATTTGGGACAAATAGTCTTGTCCATCATTACAGACAAAACACACTGATGTTCAGCATGGATAATGATACATGTTCACTTGGAGAATCGTATGTCTCCAAACACGATTGCTGACATTTGTACCAAGCCAATAATCAAACCACAATTCCTTAAGCTACGCAATGCGTAACGTTTGTGTTGATTGTATTAGTTGAAGGAGTTTGAAAGTACATCAATGGCACAATCAACTTGACCATACTGCACAAGTAAATAAAGTTTACTGATTGTTTCTTTTTATCTTATTTTGCTTGTGTGTTGTTTCTTGGGTCATTTTCATGTATATGTGAGGAATATGTAGCTCAGGTTGTTTTGATAAATAGTCTTTGTTGCTTTGCCAGCTGTACGTCTGAAGTATAAAGTTTGTTGTCACATAACAAGATTACGAAAAACCGTTTCTTCTTTTGCTTTGTTGTTGAGACGTGCTGTGTTGTCAAAATAGGTCTAAAGATATCTTGCCAAATGTAATAACTGCTTATGAAGCATCTAATCCTAGCACTTTTAATGATATAAACAGTTCCTTTAATTACTTGGTAAAAACGGACTTATTATAAATAATCCGACATCTTACTGTAAAGTACATGGTAGGTCCTTCCTACCTTATTTCGTAAATCCTTCCGGTTGTTTCTTGTTAGTTTGTTCTCATAAGAGTATTGTGTATACATCCATTTGGTAGCCATCCAAATCCAGTATTAGCCAAAACAAAACAAGAATAGTTCTTATGTATGTAAAAGGCAAGGGAAGAAGTTTCCACGAAGTCAATTCCTTACAAATAACACTGTGCAACCAGTAAAAAAGAAAAGATTTGCAGCCTTACCGTCCTGTTGAAGACGATAACGATCTATCATCGAGTTTTCGATCTACAAGGCCTTAGACAACTAGCCTTGCATTAATGATTTATGAACCTATTTACAGCCTATTACCTTCTATTATCAGGTATTAACTAACATTAATTAAAGCAAAGTCTCATGCTTACTTTTCACCGCAGTCTACCATTAATTGCTGTCAGGACACTCGAATGCTTTATCCAGTGACCAAGGTTCTTAGGTAGACTCCAGATTAGTCAAGAGACGTTGGCTAAGGACATCAACAAAAATCCTTTCGTCATATGCATCTGGAGGTTGCCTACTATGAGCGATATGCCATGGCTCATCATTTCCACTTTCAACAGTTTGAACTTTAATTCCTCACCTTTGCTCAAGATGTTAATCATTTGCTTCAACACAAGCTTCATTTCTTATTAATTGCCTCATCGCTGACCCGGGGCATATGGTTTTCAGGCACTTTCCAAAGGTGGGATGGGGCCGATTCGAACACAGATTCGGCCACTCACCCAGTATGATATACCACCAAAAGCACTTTTAAAATTTATTGTATAAACTGCTGCACTTACAACTTCGATAGGTTAGCATAATGATGCATTGCCTAACACACTCTACAATTGCTCTATTTTTGTTACTCTGTTTTGTTCCGGGGTATAAGGCACATAAAATGTCACCCCACTACTCATTTCAAAGGAACACCTGTTATTACATCTGTAGTCACTACCATAATTAGATTGCAACAATTTAACTTCTTTGTTTTTCTGCCATCACGACAAAGTCTTTACAAAGGTGCTTAAGGTCAGACTTTGTTTCATAAAATACACAAGAGTATTCATCAATAAAGGTGACGCCAATATACACTATCATTGACTACATGGAAGTTACCGCCATACGTTACTCTTCCTCTTACTATCACCTAGTTACTTCTTTGATCAATTATATCACTTCTTCTTGTTCTTTGAGGTGCCCTATCCATTACGAACGTTGGCGGGCATGACCTTCCATCTTGTTCTTTCTCTTGCTGGATGTAATATGTCACACATGTTGATGTCATTCATAGTCATGTAGGTTTGTCTTTGGCGCCCCCTGCTTCTTCTTCCTGCAATCTTTCCTGTGAGTATTGTATACTCCAGTACGTTCTTTCTCACTAGATGTCCATAGAATTCCATAATTTTCTAGTCATACTTATTAGTCCTCTTTCAGCATGAGCTCTTCTAAACACTTCTGCGTTGCTTACTCGGTCGGTCCAACTGATCTTTAAAATTCTTCTTAGAAACCATTCTTCAGTGGCTTCCAGTCGCTTCTGCATTTGTTTTGAGATTGTCCCAACATTCGCAGGCATGCATTAGGATGGAGTGAATGTAGGTTTTTAAAATTCTTTTCTTAACTTTGATGCTTATTTTCTCATTGATGAGAACCTTCTGCAGTTTTCTGAAAGCATGCTTGACAATTCCTATACGAGATCTTATGTCACTATCACACTTGGCATCTGATGTTATGATGCTTCCTAAATAGTCCAATGTTTCAACCTGTTTGATTTTTGTTCCGTTGGTGCTAAGACTGCAAATCGGTGTGTTGTTTTGTTTGGTTAATACCATATATTTAGTTTTCTTCACATTGATGCTGAGCCCTTTCTGCTGGATAGCTGTAACTATTGTATCCGGCAGATACAATAGTTATAGCTGTGTCAGCTATGTCACTTATGACACCTAAAAGTGTAACAGCATTTTCTGCTTGCGTTACATGTCTACTGACATTTCTTTTGTTTTAATTCAGATACATACGATACAGATACATCTTTGATTACAATAATATCATTACGTTCACCGTCTTTGCATGTAATGTTTCCTTTTTAAATCTTAACAATAACAAAGTTATTGTCAAGACAAACACCTTTCTAAGTCTTGATACTTAGAAAAAACATTCTTTGTTACAACACATACGCTTAGATGCATCATAATCAACAAACAAGCTTTCCCTAAGCTCATTATCCAAAAAACAAGTGTCTACTGTAAATGAATCTTCACTATTGTTTGCATTTACGTAGTTTGCACGATTTGGGCTGCTGCTGTTGGTTTTTTATATGTTACTTTTGTCCATACAAACTTTTGCAATATGGCCAAACTTGCCCCAAGTATAGCAACCAGTATCCCATGAACTTGAAAGGCATTGTCCTGGTAGCCTATTTCGCTTTGATTTTTGTTCTTGACCAAATAACCTCATTTCTGACTCATAAGGTATAAAATTGAAAATTGTCAATATTTCTTAATTTCCACTTTTACTCCTCTGTTAGCAGTCTTTGTCCCAAGAAACTAAAATTCAAATTGTTTTGTTAGCTCCAAGGCATTGAACAGTAAGTTGTAAGAGTCTAGCACAAGCAAAAGTAACTCACATACTTATTCACCACAAACAGACATCGGTTAATCTATAATTCCTGTTGCTTATTAATATATGTAAGCATATCATTCTCCCCCTTCATTTTAACTAATTAAGTTTCATTTTAACTGATTTAACTGATCAAGTGACAATCAGCTGGTAGAGAATCATTTCTGGTTGACCATTCTAGTCTCGTTGTTTTCACTCTGAAAACCTTGTACTCCTACTTGTGTGTTCACCATACACCGGGCTCTACGCCGGTAACTATGTCCTAGAGGTCAGGGCTTATCAAAACAATCGTCATTTTATGTTTTTCTTGTTTTAAGAGCAATTCTGTTGAAACTATTAGTGACGTTAAACTGTTAAAACAAGATAGTATTTAACAGTTTCTTACTATCTTTCTTTTTAAGGTAGAGTTTATGGCCAACTTCTAGTCAACAATACCATATGTCAGCCGTACTCATAGTTTTCAAAAAGAATCCTCCGCTATCTTGTGCAAGGTATCCACAAACCCCCACTAGTCCTTAGGGCAATCATGTTCAGTGATATATTATAGTGAAACACACACTAATTTGTATTGCATACTAATGAAGTACAGTACATTGATAAAGTAACCGTCATACCGTGTTCTACATTTTAATATTTTACAGTGAGTGAATTATTTACATTAGAGAGACATACCGAGAGTGATTATTTCATTAAAACACCTACCTTAAAAGCAGTAACCGAACCACTAGCTTGATAGTGTTACTTTCCATCTGAAGGTTACGGGTTTGAGTCGCAGACAGGGTCATGCCAAATACTGATGACTTACTAAACACTCATCTACAGGCGAGTTCAACACACATAGCTACCAGTCGACAGCCCTGTACGGCATCAATCAATTTATATATCATATCAATTCATACAACTGTGTACAGACAGGGCCAGAGTTAAGGGAACCCAAATTGGCGTCGCCTTCTAAGCTTAAACTTTAAAGCAGCGAAATGTAATTCTACAATCCACCTGTGTGATATTTTACTTTTCTCATTGCGTTTTGCATGCGTCAATGAAATTTTTCTGCTCGTCTTCAGAAAAGCTCAGTTATTCGTATTCTACTATAATTAATCACCCTAAATTATGCTATCAAATTGCGTTTTTATTTCGATAAATGCAGAAGATATTTATTAAATTTCTGAAAATTTTCAGGAAACTTTTGTTTGGAGGGAACGCTATAATCGTGTAGGGTGTTTGTTTCAAAAATTGAGAAATTAAAATGACAGAGGAAGCCTATTTATCTATACATGTCAGAATGAATTCACCATTGTTTAGATTACACCACACTTGCAATGTCATTTTCAACAATAATAATCTTCATTATCATCCTCATCTTGATCATTGTCGTGTGCCCCACGGGCAACCTCTTTTTGGTGATACATTGACCTAATACAAGCACCAGTGTATGAAACATTTTAAAAGAAATCATTATGGAGGTGTTAGTCGTGTCTTTATACCATATTTTTTGTCCTACGAAAACATGCCCTCCGTTGTTGTTTTTTTTGGGGGGGAGGGGAGGTGGCGGTACATGTTTAAATTTGGGTGTTTACTTGCAAGCAAGGAGGTCTGCTGAGCTAAAAACAGGTTTTGTTGTCCACCCGATAAACTATTGCTATCAATTTTATTTCTTTTGTGTTGTTTATTTGTTTCGTCAAACATCTTTTTCGAAAGTGGGGATTCTGGACCCCTATCCCTCTTGAATATGCAATGATTGTAATGTTCATTCAAAAGGAAAAATGAACTGATTACATTAGCACTGCTGATAGATATTGTTAGCCACACAAGTTACCAGTCAGCTGAGGTCTTTAAATTCATTAACTGGGCTCTTTTATACTCAAATTATTGATTTTATTTCACCAGACACTCACCATGACTAATCTGTCTGGGCCATTTTCTCTTTTGATGTTGGGTTTTCTCCATTTAGCTTAGATAGTTCGTTTTCCTGTCATTTTTAGAAGGGCGTTGCTGCTATAGAAATAACAGTACTAAAAGGATTTCTTATCTTAGTTAACTCCTCTCATTCAACGCTCTTCCATGCATCTAACCGCAAAAACCAACACTAACACCAAAAACAATATACTGACAGCAACCTGATACTGCAAATAGGGGATTAACTGCTCAAGAATTCCATCGCTTTTTATTATCCTGAACTATCGGACTTGTACAACAGAATTTCTGGTAACAAATCGTGGAATATAATCTCTTAAGGGCTGACCATATGGAGCGGGCCTTGTCCTGTTAGTCGAGATGAACATTTTTAACCGAGAGACCGGTGTTAGGGCCGTATGATATGAGCCCGGTTGACCGGGCTGGCTATGTCTGAACAGATCGCACTGACTGACAAACTCTCATTTCGACGGTGACAAACCTCTGCTGTATACGGGAATTCGAAAGCGGATGGCAGCGATTTATGAGGCAGAGAATATTGACCTGTCTTGGACAGTTGAGAGTAAAACTTTGAATTTTGAGGGCAACGGAGAGAACATAACGTAGGTAAATTTCAAGTGACTTTCTTCAGCCCTTGAAACCGGGCTGGGAAACTTCACATGATAGCGAGCTGATTTTAGCCCAGTCAACCGGCATGATATGATAAGGCCCTTAAAAAGCATTCGACTACATTAAAAACGGGCTGGCCAGGTTAGCCGGTATCTCGTCTATTATCTACTGGGCTGGGCCTGCAAAACGGGCTGAACTTTGGAAGTTGTTACCATGTAATTGACTTTAAAGCGGGTTAGCCTGGTGAAACTGGACGAGACTTGGATAGGCGCATTCGTTTTAAGTTTTGCTGTTGCCAGCCTGGGTAATCAGATCTCCAATGTAATCACTCATTAATCTCAGCCCGGGCCAGACCCACTTCATATAATCAGTCCTTTATTCTTGTATCGTTGATGAAGTGCACAGCATCCAAACCAGTCAATTATTAGCACACAGTGGAGAAAACGCGCTTCTAATTGACAGTTCAACATAGATTCAGAATCTGGCTTTGGATTGTTGGTGTTTTATTGGGATTCAAAAGTCCATTTTCAGAGGAGTAATAGTCTACAGTAGCCCTTTAGTCCGGTCATTTGAGTCCGGTTCTGCCTCATATTTTGTGCTACTGTGTTTAACATAAATGGTGATCTTTCTTTCTTTTTTAACAGAAATCATTATAAACATCATGAAGATTAACATTTTTGTAGTTACGTTAAGATAGCTATCAAGAATTAATTATAAAACCTGTTTATTATACTGTTTTTATAACACAATTTCCAAAGTAAGGAGGATATTCAAAAACTGACTTTTCCTAACTCTCTTTTTACAATTTCCTTCAAATTAAGAGAATCATATCTGTGCCAACATATTTAATTGAATCTGCTCTGTTACATTACTATATAACACTTTCTCCTTTCCTAATTTTTATGGGCTCTTGCATGTATAGTGCAAGTAGTTGTTATTAAGTGGTAGAGTGACTGGTGGACTGACTGACGTATACAAAGACCACATCAGCAAGGCATCGCTATTTCTACATCATACACAAAGTCCAATGCTTAACAAAACAAACAGATATGATATGTAACCTTTGACCTGAACTTGACCACACCTAATGACGGTTTCCGTCTGCCACGTCCTTGTGTTAATGACCATGTTTGTACCTTTCTTGAGACAGCAATTTATAATGAAATGACAAACAAAAGTGAGCCATAAATCTTAAGAGCTCGGATAGAAACTAAGAGAAAATATTTATTATAAACAGGATTAAAAAGTGAACAAAGATCTCCATATTGCAAGGCAATGGCTGATAGATTCAATGAAAGACAACAGCGTGACAATTATAACAAATATCCCGTGTGGAATATGACTTATGTAATTTTACTGCCATTTTGATGGAGGGAACGCGAATTTTCGACCTACAAGACCTACCAGGAATCGTGGCCCCTCTTTTTGAAAGGCCCATGCAATTCGTACGGAACAGAAAGTAATTTGTATAAGACTTTAAAGGAATTGGCAATGCAATATTTTCCAGGGGTTGAAATCCACCTAAACTTTTCCCTGGCTCTTTATGCTATGATATAGCCATCTCAAAGGGTATGACTTCAGTTAGTTCAACCACTTTAGCTAGCGTCGAAGAAAAACATGATTTAAACTACTTAAACAAAGTTAAATGATATAAACTCGCTGCTCTGTGAAACAGCTAAATTCACAGGGTCAGTGTTTGGTCATCACTATTCATTTTCCTTCTTAAAGTTATGTGGATCAATTCAGACAAACTGTAAAAACAACTACTTGGCTTTGCTGTTTGATTGGCAAAATCTAACCACATGCTAAGTGAAGATGAGGGCACTCTATCCATAAAATAGTTACGGAATTTGCGGTTACTTTTGAGGGTTGACCGGGTATAAACACGTCAGTCTCTGATACAACCTTATCTCTATTCTGTCAAAAAAGACCCATTTTGTAACCAAAACACACCACTTTAAAAATAATCTTATCGTCTTGCGTTTTCGTGAGCTGACATAGAATGCGATTTTTCGTCGGCAAAGTGCTTGCTTTTCTTTTGAGGAGACATTAAGGCAACGTCACAAAATAGAGTGACAGCAAAGCATCTGATTGCTGGGAGTTTCTGGGCGTACGCTGGGCACCAGAAGTTGTTAGCAGTGCCCTTTGACATAAATGACGTATGCTTATGCTGAATGTGGTAGGAAAGAATTTGATCTTTGTTAGAAAGTAAAGATAAATTATAACCAGGAACGTATTCTCTAGGGGATTAACCTAACAACTTAACCCTTACAAGCCGAGAATGGCAGACTGAAGAAGGAGTAGGAGTCGGTTGAATATCTGACACTTTGGACTTAGCTAATTATTCTTCACATTCATGCGCCTATCAGATAGCCTTAGTTCAAACTCAGGCATACAACCTGAAAACTAGGTCGAGTTTGTTTGCAGCAAACAGTTATTCGCATAAATTGATACAATCGAGCTCTGAAAGATGGGAAACTAATGCTGCAAGCATTTGAAAATGTGGCACACTTCCGCATATGATAAATGGCATGTATTTCATCTAAATTTTAATAAAAGCTTGGTCTGGCCTCTGTTAGATCATCATTGAATCGCAACTTACTTCTGTATGTACACACTAAAACGCAAGGCACACAGAGATGGCGCCACCGGGGGGGCTTGGGGGGCAGGAGCCCCAAACAAATCCATCGAGTCCCCCCGTCGGCACCTCAATTTTTGAAAAATTTTTAGCGCTGTCGGCACTTTCATAATTTTCACTTCCAGGTTTCTTTGTTGCATTGTCATCTCAGTGAACTTGAATTACCACAAAACTTTTTTGGTTCACTCACTGTCGGCACTCTGACATTACAGCCCCCCCCAGCATTTCTTCCCTGGCGCCATCCCTGAAGGCACATACAACGAGTCCCTATTGACCATAGCTATCCCACGAAGGTGGTATCTTAGATAAGATGCTTACAGTACTCAGTAGCGAAGTTTGACAGGATATAGCTCATTGTAATAATAAACTGTGGAGATAATATTAGATTCCCTTCCTATCCTGTTTTGTTTTATTTTCCCCTGAAGTCTGCACTTTTGGGGCTGTGTATGGACTCAAAGTCCGAGAACTACGGATTGACTTTCTAAAAAATAATCAAAATCGCTACACAACAGTTATTTTTATCTCAGTTGTACAAATAATACCAAAGTGACGTAATTCAAGTCGCGTAGCAGTGTATGTCTTGTCAAATTCATCAATAACTTAATGTGCGATGATGAAGCGCTTTTAAAAGTCTGAAGGGACGAAGGCCCGAAGCAGCGGTAATTCCTTCAATATTTGACAGTGTGTAAATAATTCATTTCCCCGCATTTTGGGATATCAACACACATATGGCACGTAAATCAACACTTCTGCTTTTTCAATGTACCAAGAGCAAAACAAGGAAACTTGTAATAAATCTGCCTGATTTCCGTATCTTTACTAAATAAATCTGAAGGTTAAAACTTGCAGGAGATCTTATATTTTAGTAAAGCTGACTGAATAATTTCAAAAACTGATGTATGCAACCTTACTAGCGAGGTTTAGATTCAGTACGATTACCCTCACGTAGTCAGGAAGTCAAACTCGTACTCGTACGGATTTTTTGTGGTGTTTAGATACCTCAATTTAAAAACTGTCCCGAGATTTGCTGAATTCTTTAAGATTCTGTTAGATTTGCTCAATGTTATAGCAAAATTTGATTTGACAAGTACGAATTAAGATGGGTCCTGTCTGAACTTCGCTTCAACAGGAATTACATTCTTCGCCTGGTAAGTGGTTTAGGGTTACGTCCGAAATTCGTTTTCCAAACTCGATCAGTCCAGGACAATGAGGTATAAGAAAAGCTAGAGAGGTAACTCGAGGCTGCTCGCATGCTGACAACCTGAAGCCTTCGAAACAAGGTCCAATATGAAGTCTGCACGGCAAAACGTTCTTAGCTTCAACTCGATTTGCAATAAGCGATTACCGTCAGATATTACAGTCAACAAGTTACTTTACTTAACAAGTGCGACTGAGTGTTCTCGTAAGTGGTCCGATGTGACCGTAAATTCAGTGTTAATTGGTATTCACTAAACCGTGCTTCAAGTATGGATGCTGGACTCAACAAGACAGAAACATCTAGAAAATGCTCGAGCTTCAAGGGAGAGGGTTTTTAGACTTTATAATCTACCAAAAATGGAGCGAAGTGGAGAACTTGACACTTGTTAGACGAAAGTTGTATTGTAACCAAGACCAACCAAACCGGTGTACAGGACAAATTATAACAGTAATATGACAATGCAAGTATATAACTTTTTGGAGAGACCTAGGAATATGACTAGTATCATTTATCACTCATCCGCGTAATCATTTAGACCAGTTGAAAGAGTACAATTTGTCTCAAAATTAATAACGGACAGCATTTATAGGAATGAAGTTGAAAATATTGACATTGAGTCCAGAGATGACCTCTCGATCCTGCTAGTAAATATCCAGTGAACCAGGTGAGACCAAATCTTGCAGTCCCAAACCAGGGTTAAAAACATACAGCTGAATTTGGAAACATTATTTTAGATACCTACACTTTTGACTCGGAGAAATATGCCATAAGTTTAAAATCAGGTCGAATTATACTTGGATGAACATTGTACGGCAAAGAACGAATCGATGGATTGAGATGGGCTTGTACCACAGCTTCCCCAATTTCTCTTGATCTCACGTCGATTTTTGTTAAATTCCGACAGTTTTGACCCTCGACATTATCCTAACAATGTCTACATTCTTCTTGTTCTCATTTTCTCGATTCTGACAACCAAAAACAATGCAAAATATCACTATTTTGAAATTCATCACAAGAACATGCCAACTGCATGCAAAACATAACTGGAAACTCTTGCCGTACAAACCGAGTTGCTTGAAACGCAAGATGGCTTCAACCTCGCTCTGATGTTAACTCTCTAGCTTTTCTTATACGTCATTGGTCCACGACGAAATAAGAGAGGGTTAGATCTAGTGTATGAGAACGAGTTTTTCAGTGCGCAACTGATCTGCACTTGAAGTGGGAATCACTCGTACTGACGACAGTCATTCGAGATGACTTTCTTGGAAAATCTCGAGGCGGACTGAACGAGTTTGCAACATTAGTTTTCGTTAAAATATCGTGTACAAATATATTTGTTATTTGGCAAATTATGTCTGAGCTCGGGGGTGAACATGCAAGAGAGCAACCCAAAAGCACTCACAAGGCGAGCGTACAGGATCTAAACTTCCCTATTAACAAACTCGTCGTAAGGACTAAATGGAATATTTTATAACTAAGATCCATGTCTGGTTAAACATATGAAATAAGAAACCATTAGTTACAACTTAAGTGTTAAACCCCAAACTCGTCTGCTCTCAGCTTTATTCCTCTGATCTAAAATGATAATTTGAATAAAACATTTAGTTTAAATTTTCAGTTTAAGTATATGTGAAAGTATGGAATAATTTTCGCGTCTAAATCACTGTGAATTTTCACATACAGACAGAGTAATGTACCTCTTTTAAATTAGCCGTCGCTCTCCAATAGTGTATGTAATTTGTATATGTCTTAAAAATACACAATTGTTTGATGTTTCATCTCTATATATTTTTATATTGATTTGGATACACCCGAATTGTGTCGACCAAATTTTGGCTGTTGCCACTCTAAGAACAACGCGTTCTTCAATCTAGTCTCCAAAAACCTGTTCGTGTTGAGGCAACTGTGCAGGGTAGGTCATGCTATTTACTGTTCTTATGTTACGTCAAGAAATTGTATGAGTCAACCGGATTTTCCCAAAGGAAGTGCTTAAAGTTGTTTACGTTACAAGCATGAAATCTAATTTGCACTGCTTACTTGAAAGGAAACAATAGCATATCAATTTGATTTTAGGTGGCTTCAATTTCCTTCTTAAAACCACTTTGAATGTTAATTTCAAATGTTATATCTCCAACGAAGACAAAACCAGTACCGGAATTCCTGGTTTTTAATGCGGAATTTCGTTCATTCCGGATTCTTCGCTGTTTTCCTTCATTTAGTGAAATCCAATTTTATGCCACAACCGACAACCACGGGCGCTCTGCTTTCCATCCCTTCTTTCCCAATTAAGTTGTTTGTGCGTCCTTGCTTTCTTTTATACTCAATAGCCAGTAACCACTAATGAATAAAACGAATTGATTCTATTTTTAACAGGAAAAGTTGTCTATTAGATTTCACGGGAGACTTCTTGCCACATTTTTCTACCTCCAACAATCTTACTACAGGGTATTGCAATCAACGGGGTTGTCTTGGTCAAAATATATTTTCTCAATATGTTTTTAGAAATGGTCGCTAATAAAATTTGCACTAGGACGTAAGAAAAATGTTTCTCTTAGGTGATATTTAATGATGGGATTAAAATTTCGGCTTAAGTGTGCAATCAGAGCAATTGTACGGTGGACTGATAGAGTGCTCGCTTTGGATGTGGAAGACTGTGTGTGCAAATCAATGGCAGAAGCATATAAGAGGTTTAAAGATGGTACATAGTACTTTCCTGCTTAGTACTCGGCACTTAAGGTATAAAGTATGGAAGTTCGGCTCACTGGACCCACTTGCTGTGCTTACGCGGCTGTGTTGTCCAAATGCTTAAGGATCAGAGATAGGCACCGCTCTTTATTTGAACATGATGTCTACAGGGACGTTTGCCTACATTAAACATGACATATTCACGTTTGACTTATCATTACATAAAATAATTTTAATAAGGTTGCAACCAGCAGGGCCGCCGAGAGCTAGGACAGGCCCCGGGACAGCTAATAGAAACGGGCCCCGTTTTAAACTTTTTTAATTTTCAAGCAAGATATAGGGCCTAAGAGGAATTAAGTCAACTGTGCTAAAGCTAAAGAAAGCAAACAGTAGGTAATTACAACATAACTTTAGATCTTCACTTTCAAATCATTACAAAATATAACAGAATAAAACAGCTTCAATTTCTTACGGGCCCCCGAATGGCCCTGATCCCGGGGCAGTTGCCCCGACTACCTCCTCTCGGCAGCACTGGCAACCAGTCTAGGATTAAAATACACTATCCTTTTTACGTCTGTTTTTTCCAAAAGGATGAAGAAAGGGATGGTAGTAAACAGTTTACAAGTATCCTTTAAAAAGGCGTCCTTTTCCCTCGCCAGCGAAGAAAGTTGCCATTGCCATTTTTTATCTCTGGCCGTTATTGCCAACGATGAAAGAACAAAGCAAAAATGAAAAAAGTGTGGGTAGAACCATGGCTTGAGACAAGAAGACTGTTTGGAGTTTCATTAACCTTGCTGCATGAATTTTGCCAGGAGGTTCATGTCGAATATGAAAAATTTTTAAGGGTAAGCCAAGAGATTTACCGACAAACACCTCAGTTCAATCGAGGAACCAATAGCAGAGCAGGACACAGCGATGAGAGATTCAATACCACCATGTATCCATCTTGCGGCAACTATTCGATTTTCGGCAACAGGAGATACACAAGAGTACCTTTTCAATCACTATTCCTGACTTGATGCCAGTCCCAATGCAATAGCCCGGTTACAAAAGTGCTATTCAATGGCCACAAATATTGTTGTTCTACGATGTGTTGCAAATACTTGAAGGGCCCCTCAGCGCCAAAGAAGATGGGTGTTTGGTCCCAGGTGTCCATCTTTGTCACATTCAATGGCCCTAATAAATATATGCGCAGTAAATGTCTACAGTGTGACATTTGTTGGGCAAATCTGGCTGTAATAAATGTTTTAAAGAGAACCTTTAACGCCTATGAATTTTCCTACTGAACCCAACTATGGCAACAGCTGAGCAAAGTTGATGTCTTTACGTTGTTCTTCCAAGTGTTCAAAGTACTTTGACTGTGCTGTAGTCTTGATCCCTCACTTGACGCTACCCCAGGTCAGTTTCTGTGAAATAACTCAGTCAACACAAATTTGCAGTGTGTGATGTAATGTACACCAACGCGAGGAAGCAGTATGTGAAGGCAAGACTCTCTTTTTCTCTTTTATATTTATCTTTTACATTCTCATTAACATATCAAACGCTTCCATTCTACTTCCTATTCTACTCTTTAAATGATCTTGTATTTACTTCAATATAAATGGATTCAATCATTTTGTACAAAAATAGACTGGAGCATTCTTATGACAAATGCAACTCTGGAGGTGCACTGCAACATCGACACTCAAGGGACTGTGCACCTCTATCCTTCAGGGGAATGTGCACCTCTATCCTTCAGGGGAATATGCACCTCTATCCTTCAGAGGACTTTGCACCTCTACCCTTCAGGGGACTGTGCACCTCTATCCTTCAGAGGACTTTGCACCTCTATCCTTCAGGGGACTGTGCACCTCTGCACCTTCAGGAAACTGTGCACCTCTATCCTTAAGGGGACTGTGCACCTCTGCACCTTCAGGAAACCGTGCACCTCTATCCTTAAGGGGACTGTGCACCTCTTTCCTCCCTCCCATTCTTTACACGTCACATTTGTCCATATACTACTTTTATATTTATTATAAAATATTTAATTCATTATATAAGGTATATTTGTAATTACACAATCTTTTACTTAACACCATCACCATGTACAAAAGTAGTATGGTCATGATGGAAAAAATATTTGCTTTAGTATCCTTGAAATTTCTTCCTTTTTATGTATAGGCTTTTCAAGTATCTTTATTTGTCTTAATTATTTGATATATAGAAACGAAAAAGACTATGACAAAATGTGTTGACGTATTATATGTCAGCCTAAGACTTTTTTGACTAAAATTAGTGCATGTGCATGGTGACGTCATAGCACATGCTTGTATGCCTTGGTTAAAACTTGAGAAGATGCATGTGTCAACAGAACCAGTCCACTGCCATTGTTCATATTGGTTGGTGCATAACTATTTTGGTATATCACCCTAAGGAGTAGCTGTTAACGAGAATGCATTGTACCTATTATTTGTTTTCTTCAATAGTTTTGATTTAGTGCAAGATAACCTTTCCTTATCATGACTGTTAACATCTTCTTGTCCTTTTGTTACAAAGTCTGTGGTCCATTTGAGAGATAATATTGTCTTACATACACGCCAACCAGTCTGGATGCCTGCATGACCAAAGGTGAAGTTCCATCTGACGATTGATAGCCTCAATGCAAGGAACAATTGCACTGTTCAACTCAACTCAACTTACACTTAGAGCAAAGGTTCCTGATTCAAATCTTTACTTGCGTGGAATTTATAGCTAATCCGATGAAATTGCTGCCTTCTTACCGTTATTTCGCAAAAGTAACTCTGTACACATTTCAAGACATAATAAATCTGATTGTGTATTTAATAACATCGATCAATGTACAGACAATTTTGAAATGAGTGACTTCGTTTAAAAAGACACAAAAGTTGATTCAAATAAACATGTGGTTTGAAATTACCGGAATTTATTTCTTCAGAAACGTACACAATCCCCTTCCTTTATCCTTAAAAGTCTTATAAAAGGCATCTGCTCTTATTATCTATTTTTATTTCAGGATCCTAATCTCGTATTTTGTAACTTCTGTATTGCGAAATTGCAACTGCATTCTGGCCAAGATTGTCTTTTTGCCATATGATTCGGATTATCATTTCATCTCTTAAATAGTACTATTGACTTTTACAGTTTCTGAAACATCTAAAATCAGTTTTCATGTGCAATGAATGACAATCGAGGTCATCCAAGTCACCTTCAACTGCAAATATTAATTTCTCTATCCCTGCTGACAGAAAATACTTCAACAGCACAGGTATACTGTGTCATTAGCAATCACTTTTTATGCTCAAAGACTACTAAGGTCACAAGGTCGGGAACCTGTCTCTCTGACACATCAAGTCGATCTATCTATAAACTAATCCTGTTTGTCCTGGCTTGAGTGCGCTATTAATTGTAACTTTGAGATTCATTGACCAAATCAGATCTCTTATGTTGAAAATATCAGGAAGGACCTCTCTGTAAAATTGTCACGTGTACTCTGCCCCGTTGATAGACGATGGAATACTATATCACTTGTTTAATACAATTGACTGAATAGCAACGCTGGAATGAACTTACGTCATGTTAATCCCTCGATCTGCTCTGTTTTGGTTATTTCTATCTATAGAGGAGAGGCCACTGACAGAGCCAGGGCAGGCTACTTCAGTTGCTTTGGACCACACATGTGCATGTCGTGTTAAGCTGAAGGAATATATTCTAGTATAGTGATTGCAATGAAAAGTGTATATTTTCCGTAGCGGAAAATCTATGAAAACCCATCGTGGGCATTTGCAATTAAATATAAAATTGTCTATGAAGTAGCCTCCTTTTCATTTGTAGGCCTAAGTCTTTTTTATTCTGCTACGGAGACAACCCTACACCCAAATATTGTGCATTCATCCTTTGAATATTTCATAGGAGTTATTACAGTTCTTGATGGGGTAGGTAATGACTGTTTATGAAAAGAATGCAGCGGCAGCTGTTTCACCACTGCAGGCAGATGAGTACTAAAATCTCTTCCATATTAATCTGTCTTTTGTTTTTTTCTCCCGTATTACTCAGGGTTTTTAAAGACGATCTCCGTTTTGAAGTTTCTTTGGTATTCCTGTACCCTTTGAGTCGTTTCCTTGGTATCCATTCCGTTACCCGTTCAGTTTATCTGTCGTCCATCTATGTTTTCGTCCATTCTTGCAACATGTCCTTTCTGGCCCCACCTCAAGGTGAGAGCATACAAACACAACTCCATGAATGCAATAGTTTCAGTCTCGTTTCTACGTCACACAAAACAACAGTCTGAAATCCAGAGCGAGGTTATAAAGGAAGAATATTAACAGCCTATAATTGAGAATGAGAGAGCCAATAATTTCATTTTCAAAAAACTAGCTTTAATTTAACGGCGTTTAATTTTGTGCTAGTTTAGAGAGTAGAGCTGCTCATAACCTTGATTTACCTTTTCGCAGGGGTGTGGCTGCAGTGTAAAAAGAAGGCGGAGTAGCAAGGTGTCACTAGCAAGCATGATATTGTATGTAAACATATAATGCAAAGATTGTCGTGAAGGGAATCTTTTGGAAAGAAGGGCTTATAACTGCCCCAATTCCAAGTGTTTTCGACGCTCTTATTTATCACATAGCTTTTGTTTCGGTTTACGACTGTCTGGAATTAGATATCTTTGAAGAATCTTTTTGCGGTACAAAACTTGAAAATCGCCTTGGAAATTTGCGACATTGCGCTAAAAACATACTTAAAAGCTTGGACTCTTCCAACAATGTTTTGTTTCTTCATTTTCTCTTCCTTTGTTTCATTTCTTGTTTATGATTGGCTAGTTTTGCTACATGATTCGTATAAATAGGTTGCCATATGCATATTCTTTCCTTTCTGGCGTTTAATACTCTGAAGAGTGTCAGACAAAAAAGCTTTTAAGTATGTATTTAGCGCAATGTCCCAAATTTTCAAGGCGAATTTGATATATCGTGACACAAAATTAATCATAACACGGCTGTGTAGTTATCAGGGTAATCTCTTTATTCGTTCTTTAAGCTTGTGGATACAGTAATCTGATGTTGGTTTAATTTCCAAAGACAGGAGAGTTTATAAACCAGACGGTCGTGAAACGCGTTTTTGCCTATCTTAAACCTTCGTTTAAGGCATGTCATGAGCGTTGTAGTACCAGGGGCAACTGAAGACGTGCCCCCCAGTTATTCAGTTGTTACCCAATATCAGAACAGCTTAGAAAAGTTATCGTAAACGAATACGTTGAAGAAGATACCCGAGAAAGACAGGCAGACAAAAACCGAGTACATTTCTACAGAAACGATTGGCAGTATGGGAAAATAGAAATCGTCAAGAACGAAGTTGAGCGATCAAATGAAACAAAGATAGCAATAGTAGACAGTGGTTACTAAACTCCATATTGTGAAGAAAATTTTGTAAGAGGGCATTCTTGATACTCGATCAAATTTTACTAGATAACAAGAGCATTTAAAAGACAATAGACCATAGGATAGATAAAATTCCCCCAGTTTTTTTGTTAACGACCTCCTGATTTGGAGAGAGTATTACTATCCTAATGCCTAAAACAAACCACCGCGCTAGTTATCAAACTGAAATTCTAAGTCATGCGCAGTTACAAACCATGTCTAATAAACTAAGGAGAAATTGAGACCTAACTGCATTCACAGCAAAAAGGTCATCACTTCACTCTGTAGCATATCATGAGTTATTCTGCTGATGCTGTGTTAAGGCAGAACCATATTGCTTAGGTACATGAACAACTGACATGGTTGCAAAAGTTCCTGGTGTATGCTGGTATAAATTATGCGGATGTGTCCTGACATTTTTGTATGGTCAACCTTTCGGAAGTGCTGCTTATCTATCTGACCTCACACCGGCACAAAAAATCATAAATTAGGATACATTAGTGTCTGGTAAACTGTAATTCCCTTAGATGAAGCTAAGTCCAGATGTCGTTTAGGTGTTTTGAAAGCGGTTTCTATTAAGGACCATTAAACTAACATTACTAAGCCAAAGGAATAGGTTGTTTTTGTGCTTTTGAATTGGGAACCTTACAAAGCATAGGTGTTTGTTGGCCTTAAGATCACCCCCTACCCCCGACCATCACACTACTACCATACTGCAGTTGTAAGTGGACAAGTTTGTGTGAAAGTATGAGTAATCACAGCGTTGATACTCATCCGTGATTTTGACAGATAAGAATCAATGTTGGCACTTGTGTCTTCTCCTTTTATCCGATTGTTGTTATTCTTGTACAAAGAGGCAGGAAACAGCTAATAGGAAAGGCTGTTCCTTTATCCACCATATCCTGTCAAGTTTTCTATTTGATCCGATCAACTGTCCTAAGCTCTTTCTTTCGTACTGTAAACAACGCAGAGCCTTCATTATGGCGGATAATTACTGCTGACCAAAGATGTCTACTGGTTTTCCTATTGGCTATTTGTCATCAAGATTGCTAGACGTGTGGGCATACAATGTCTTTGTAACACAGGGATAGTAGTACCACTGTCAATGTCTTTAGTAGAAATCAAACAGTTATCCTGGTCCATAGATAAACGACTTTGTTGATGAGCATTCACTATAACGTACACTAGAAGAATTTTGTTGAAAGCAAGTTACACGAGGATTAGGAATACTACCCTTCTTGCTTCACTCACTATCTAGGAATTCAGGGGAAAATAAAAGAACATTACTTAAAGAATAATAACTCCTTTATCACCATTCTCTTCACCATCCTCATCACGATCCTCATCACTATTCTCACGACCATCTGCATCACCATGCGTAACACTATCCTCATCACGATCCTCATCACTATTCTCACGACCATCTGCATCACCATGCGTAACACCATCCTCATGACGATCCTCATCACTATTCTCACGGCCATCTGCATCACCATGCGTAACACCATCCTCATGACGATCCTCATCACTATTCTCACGGCCATCTGCATCACCATTCGTAACACCATCCTCATCACCATCCTCATTAACACCCTCATCATGATCGTGATCACAATTGTTATCAGGATCGTTCTTGTGATTAACTTGACGTAAAAAGTTGAATGATATACCCAGTATGTACTGTACATCTAGTCAAGTATATCAACATACTTATGTCAGAAAAGAAATTTATCTGCTTTTATCTCATGAGAATCCCATGGATCATCTATTTAGGAAGTGGGTTGGCCATCTCTGCCTTCCCCGTGAACACGAAAGAGAGCCCATGAGGGTATTTAGAATTGGCAAATGCAATGACAGGATTAGGTCTGCAATTATTGTATCTATTTAATTAAAAAATATAGCTAACCAAATATGAATGAAACTTGGAAACCACAAACGACAATGCAGAATCGCGGTGGTAGTAGTTAACTAGAAGCACTGCGAGAGCGTAGAACTCCCCCAGTATCATTGAATTACCATAGTAACAGGGCTTTCTCTTGTTACTATGGTAACTGGAATATCTCTCACTAGCACTCTGAAGACTCATTAACGAGAAAGTGATCCAGAATCCAGGATTTCATTTGGATCATCCCCAAAATTTAATGGGATGTCACTTGGATCAAGACTGATCTTCTGACCCTTTTTCATGAGGATCCGTCCAGAAGGTTTTGTATAATCCTGCTGACAGACAAACACAAAGAAAGAGAAGGTGATCTGGATCACCAACAAAAATTAATAATCCTTAAGTTAGTCAATTTCTGACCTATACTGAAAATTTCGTCAAAATCCGTCAACAACTTTTCGAAGTATCTTGCTAACAAACCAACCAATAAACAAACTAACCAATAAACAAACCCCGGAGGTTTGAATGCTCATTGTGAATGTAGCTGCTTTTAATGTCGAAATCAGAGAATTTGCGAGAAAGTGAACGAGAAAAGTGGATTCCTCTCTCCTACTCTTGACAGTTGCTTGTGGTGACGGGAATTTAAACTTCCAATATCTGGCTTGGTATGTTATCATTTCATCCACTAGACTAGGAACGCTGAGGCTAGTAGACAGCAGATAAACTACAATAGTTGTAGTTTCAATACCACATTTCAGAGAAAATTGAACATACGCGAATTTTCGACCTACAAGACGTTTGGTAATCTGCATAATGAGAGAAAGGGAGCACGCGTGTAATTGTGCTGTAGATGGATAGCATAGATTTGTTGAACAATCAAATATTCTTACAATTTCTGTATTTTACACTCTTTGAATGAGTCTGAATCGTAGCAATTTATATTTCAGTGACTTCTTTCCTCGAATCTCAAAGCAGGGGAACTCATAGCTTGCCAGAAGTGTTGCTCTGATGTAGGATTTGCATTGTTAATCATTACGCCTTCTCTTAATCGCTTTTTATAGTTTTTCTTCTCTTACCTGCTCCTCTAGTTGTGGTCATACGACTTTCTAAGAAGCGACTAAGTTTAAGGACATATAAAATGTCTGTTTAGAGAACTGGGGTCTAACCCCAAGTACCAATTGAAATCCAGATAAGCAAACCCCAAAAAAGAAAGAACGAACATCTATAATGTTGCAATTTTAAATTAGTTTAATGTGATGATGAAACATAGAAAAATAAAAAAACCCAATATAACAAAGAATGAAAGAAAAATCACAGAAATAGAAAGAAAGACGAAAGCATAAAAAAGAAAGAACGAAGTATAGACAAAGAGTGAAAAAACTAATGAGAGAGCCAACCATAAAAAAGTATAATAGCCAAAATCACAGAAGAAAAAGCATTACAAAGAACACAACAAAAAAGCTAGAAAAAGAAAGAAAAGAGAAAGCATGGAAAAAGAAACAAAGACGAAAACAAGAAAAAAGAAATAAGAATGCATAGATTAAGAATGAAATAGCATAATATAAAGGAAGGACGAAAAAAAACATAGGACAGACAAAATAGCAATAAAGTACTTAAACATAGAAACAGAAGCAAAATCGGAAACATAGAAAAAGAAAGAAGGAAGCATTAAAAGAGTAAAAAGGAAAAAAGATAATAATTAAAGAACACAATATAGATACCACATCTCAAAATCTTTAATTCAAGTTGTAGTGTGTAAGTATTTCTCTCCATCCCAAGCTACACTTCGTCCCTCTGATTTCCCGTACTGCATACAATATTGATTAGCTTAAACAGCCTAAACATGCTTGCATGAAAAGACGCACAGGTTTCAAGCATTAAATGCAGAGAAAAAGTTGTGTTCATTTAATTTATTATTCATAGTACCCAAGATCAGTAAATGTGTGACAAACGCATGGTTTTGGCGCAGTTAACATATGGACCTATAGAAAGCAAAGCAATAGACAATGAAAATGAGGTACATTTATACTGACCAGAAATTAATTTACAAATGGGACTGAAAAGGAAGCAAAGATGTAATATTCCTATACTTTGTTTCAATGTTTTGTTCGTTTTTTCTGTATCTATTTGCTTTTTTTACCTTACTATTATTTCCATGGTGCCCAATGCGATTAATACTCTATGCAATATCTTTTAAACTGCAGATAATCTTTTTATAATGTCGACCTGCTATGTTTTACTATTATTAGAATGACAATTACTTCCTTTTTAACTACGCTTTTCAATATTCTCGACCAGTTGAGATACATAGAAGATTTGTAAGTAAATGTTTGAATACTTTTGTTTATTCCAGTGTCTTGGTAACCTTATATCATTATATACTGGTCGATAACAAGATGGCGATTGTCATCAGATATGCCTTAACCCAGTGCTGTGATTTTTAAACAGATAAGCCATGTCTTACTGTTAGAAATTTCACCATCTGATAAACCAAATCCCACTGTCAGGAGATCGTCTTAGCCGCACCCTTATCTCAGACCACGCCTAGAGTTTTTAAGCTCCTGTTTAGTGGTTTTGATTAAAGATTGATTTTAGTGCAAAGCAGGTGCATCTTGAAAACAGGAAATCAATGGTTACAGCTGATTTTGAAAATATCATCAAGGGGAAAGAAGATGATACTGATATCAGATTGTCTGCGTCTAGTCTAATTATGTTTATGTTTGAGAAAATACGAAAACTATAAAGGTATCAAAATCTACATCTATCATATGAATGTAATGTATATTTAAGTAGTTTCAATGTGTTAGGCATGATCTTTCATGGTGCTATCATTTCAAATTTATATGAATACCATGACCTAGACATTTAACCTACTTAGTAGATTATTTAGTACAGGATCATAAAATAAATCTTATTTAATATACTTTATTATTGCAATGGCGAAAGAGAAAATCCTATTTTAGCAAACAATGTCGTAAATTATTATGTCTATCGACATCAATATCATCATAACGGGAAAAACTCCATTGAATGTTATTCAAAAACAAATTATGATACTTAAGGCAAAAAAGTTATTAATTATTGCTATATTTATAATAGAAATCTCTACTTAACATTGAGATCATAAATTATCACAATTTTTGAGAAATATCTCTTTCAAAAAGTAAACTTTTCAAATAGTTACGATTATAAGAGCAAATGCTTTCAAATACAAGGCTGTCACTTCAGATAGAGACCAAAGCCACAAAATCTGCTTGTTAGCAGTTGCTCTGATCACTTAGCTACCAAGACATTGATTTACAGCGGCGAATTTTATGATGGTATATTGAGACAAAGCTTTATTGTTGAAGAGCAGTCTCAAAATCCATGGTTTGTGTTCCAGAGTAGCTGCCCACGCTGTCCCCATCCGAGAAAGGTAGGCAAACCCTAACTTTGAAATAGCAGCCGTTGAAAGGCTGCCATTTTGAGACCGTCCCCACATACCTCCCTGTCCCCTTATACCACACTGAATGCCCCCACATACCTCCCCATGACCACACCACTGAATGTAATATTGTCAACTTGACTTCTGAGAAATATGTCTTGATAATTCTTTCATCAGAGCATCCAACCTAAAAAGCAGAGGGTTGTCCGTTTTGGTACTTGTCTGAGTCGACCGTTTGTTTCTCATATTTCTCAAATCCAATTCACACATAAATCAAGCGCCCATGATTAAAATGTCATCATATAGGCACAATGACCATTCGTTTCCAGGCCTATTTAGCGAATATTCCCTCATGCACACAAAGGTAACCACACGCAGAGAGCGTGATTGTCAAAACTAATTTCTACCGATTAACTTCTACCGAGACCCAAATGTGACTGTTTTGTGACCCTCTAAATATGCCCTTACGTGGTCATGAAAGCTGAATTGTTGTTTTTCTGAGAAACAAATCGTACGTCCGGGATGGGGGCTGAACTCGCGACCTTCTGCTCTGACAACTGAGCTACCGAGACTTTGCTTGTCAAAAGCGAATTTAGATGGTCATGTTTGATGATCACTACAAAAAGTATTTCCCCAAAACAAGGAAGCAATACCGTAGGGGCAGTAACGTATTTAGAATGGGAAAGCTGCGGTTTTAGGGCTTCCTTATTGGGACTCTTTTGTCGTCAAGTCTTTATGACCATTCTTATTAATTTTTGTAGCGTTTGTGAGGAAGTCCTATGGACGAGAGGTTCTCAAAAGTTAGGGGTTTAAACCCCCATGTTCCCATCGACGGAGCATTTAAGATAATGGATTGTACCTTAATTGACATGTTTTTTTACATGTATAACTGTACTTTAAACTAAGTTGAAATATGTATCTTAATTCTTGCAATTAGTGACTGAATACTACCTCTAGTAACGTGAAAAATTGTATGGAACTTCTAAGCTCTAAAGGATAGATCTTTCCGTGCTTTGTATTCTTTGTTTTCACATGTATTCATGGAAACTAGCACTGAAGGCTTGTGTCAGATTTTGCAGGGAAAGCCATTTTAAGCTTGCAATCACTATTAAAAATAGTGTCAAATTCGTTTAATAAACTGTGGCCGTTACACCCTCCCAATTCCTTTGTATTGCTCTCTTATCGCGACTTCAAACAGCAAATGCCCGTCAATGGCTCAGTGGTGGCCCGCCTTTCCTGCCGGAAAATAATCACGGTCAATGTTTCTGTTTAAGCTGTTTTATTTCTTGTAGTGTTTCCGTGAAACTTATCGCGTTTTAACTGACAGCAGCTACTCACGATATGACAGAGTAAAAAGGTTTCCAATAACCAACCAAATAACAGACGCAAACAGCAAAGATTATACTTGATACAATTGCGATTAAATATCAACTGCTGTTCCCCAAAACAACTTTATCTTGAATAAAGTAAACAGACATGAATACCGTAGGTTGAAAACATTAACAACAAAAACAACTCGATGTCTATTAAGTAGCAGAAGGCGATCCAATAACCATAATGTGTGCACGCTAAACTTATGTAGAACGTCAGGCGGCTTGAACTACTTGTAAGCGCATTGGCAATAGATCAACATGGAAATGCAACTAATGAAGTTTAAATTGATAGCTCAAAGTGTTCGATTTTGTACCAAAATCATGTGTTCTCGGATTCGAAGCCCACGTTCTCGTTCGCTTTAAACGAACTTCTAATCCAATATCATTCCTTATAGATCGTCTTCTCACACCTAGTTTATATATTGCCATTTTCCCATGAAACGTTAGAAGCGTATTTATTTAAGCATCGAGTTTGATATACTGACGATCATTTTATGATCAAATTAAAGTGAATGCTATCAGCACAAAGTCAGCCGTCCACATTTCTAACTCTGTTTTCAATATCTTTACAATTGACTTTCTTCGACTATTTTCCAAAGCTGCAAGCAAGTGTAAAATTTCAGGAAGTGTCAACGACTTTGGCAACAGAAAAGATCATTAGTAAATGACTCATATCATTATAGCTAAGCTCTCCTAGTAATTAGTCATCAAAGTCATTAAAAATCTGCTGCTATCTAATGAGGTAGTTTGATCATTTCATGTGAATTCTAAGACCCTTCACGACATAATTTGAGCTCACTAATATACTCTTTTTTGTACTAGCACCCTCATTACCTATCATTGGCTAAGCATTGCTACGAATGGAGAGCATCTCTCGTACACCAAATGCTCTACTTCTCGCAAAAATTCTGCTTGCCTTGGCAGTTATTTTGAGTTGTTTAGCTCATGAGGAGCGGCTACCGATTTGCAGATGTAAGACCATAGTTGCAACGTCATCTGTCGATGGTCATTGTCGCCACAGATCACCCTGTCTACTTCTATAGGGATACTGATACATATGTACCCTAAAGGTAAATAGCGTACGCTGCCTTAAGTTGGTTCGCTAACAAACACATTTCCAATTACAAGAAGTGAATATACCTATGCTCTTTTCACATATACTTGACGTTTTGGTGAATTGACAAATAGAAATCTGTTTCCTGCCATCGACATGTAAACAGTTAGTTGCTTCTGTTTGCCACAACTTATTACATCCAACCAAAAGTAACTTATGTGAAGCTAAGAAATTGAAACTGACCCTAGATAAAAGGAAACTTAGCTAAAATGATTAGCTTAGCTTTACGCCTCAAACTAGTAAAGTAATTTATGAACCAAGTAATTTCTAAATGAAGCTCTTTACATGGAGTACAGTGAAATGAAAGACAAGTTTGTGAGTCTCTTTCTAGGACAATGTCAAATGTTAAAGGTGACTTTGTTGCAAATGAAATCTCCAACCGAATACATATTAAATGGTAATCTCCCTCAATTTGATTGCAACTTACGACAGAATATAGAAATAGACGGGTTGTATTGGTTTTATGCATCTATAACTATCATTTATTATTGTTTGTTACAGGACACAGACAGGATTTGAAACTGGTAGAGCGCATATGATGATTCTTTTTCTTTTCAACAAGTACAACCTGCAAACATCATTGTATATAAGAAAACTTAGGTGACAGGGGCTTATCTCTAGAGAAGATGTCTGTGACCAAGCACATTAGACTACTCATACTAAGTTTATCTTTCTAAAGATCTCATCAATTATTTTTTTCAAAACATGGAGAGGAATCCTCACCTACTTTGTTGAAACTCCTGCCCTATAGCCGAAACATATTTAATGTGATTTTTCGTATCTGAAGAGTTTTGAGATGAACCTTTCAGCAAATTTTAACAAAAGGCATTTGGATTCCTCTTGCCCCTTAGAAATTTAGATGCCTGAAATACTTTGCTAGCAATCAGTTTATTTATCAATAATATTGAAATAATTCTAATTTGAAGAAATCTAAAGAAAACGATACCAAATCATGCAAAGTAGCTCAAAGTCCACGAGCTTAGTCCGTGTTGGTGACATTTTAATTGATTAGGAAAGTTACTATTAGAGAGAAAAATGCTAGTAGATATCAAACTCATTGAAACAATAAATTGCACATGCCAAGTCGAGTTTCAACTAAATAGATCTAATGATTACAGTAACATTTTTTGCAGCTGTATAAACTCGTCTTTGCTGTCTTCATGTTGTCTCCAGAATTCCAACATAAAGATAGGCAAGCTCTGACTCTCTGCGTTGTTCCTATCGTACTAAGATGAAAGCAGCATCCTTCTTGTTTATTTTTAAGGCTGAAGATAAAATTATTAAGGATAATTATGGTGGACAGTTTGAGGCGTAATTAAAAGTCATTAAGATGTTGAATGAGAACTAGGATGCAAAATTATTCCTTCTATGCGTCAGCACTTCGCTACAATCAAATCAAGTCTTAGTTTGTGGTTTGATCTTCGTATTGATTTCAGGAACATTTAAAGAGCGCTATTGAAAATATTTATTCATTACTTAAGTAAATAGTTTTGAAGATTTCGATATATTAGTTTACTGGACGAATATTTGTTTGCTGGAGCCGACTATCCTTAAATTGTATATTGTGATTAGACAAATACGTTAATTTTCGACCTCATCAATCGTTAATTACTCATTAACAATTTATTTTTGAAATATCCTCACTGCACAGTTTAGGTGACTTTGCGACTCCAACTTAGAGGAGAAACAGTCATCGTAATCCTAGTGTGGATATCCAAAAGCTGAAAGGCTTTTAGCTATACTTAGTAAAGAGCAGCATTTGTGAACTGAAAAATAACTCTTTTGAGATTGGGATGCATATTTGTTATAATGTAAGACAAATGACAATGACGATAATAATTATCATGATGATAAAAATAATGATGGTGTTGACGAGGATGGTAATTATGATGACTAAAATTATGATAAATGACGATAATAAGAATGATGTTGGTGATAATATTGTTGTTGATAATGATGATAATGATGATAATGATGATGATAATGGTGACAGTTATAATGATGACTGTGATGGTGATGACGGTGATAATGATGATTGCGATGGTGATGATGGTGATAATGATGTTTTATGGTGATAATAATGATGATTTTGATGAACTATGTCAGATTAGTATCCATATAATGCCATCCCTACCTGGTGTATTTGGTTTTCATTAAGATCAGAGAAAGTGTAGTCATTGTTTAAAAGGTTTCAACCGTAGCGTTCTGTATTCAGGTGTTCGCTGTTTAAAGGATTGGCTACACAACAAGGCGTCAAACGTTGGAAACAAAGATGGTAGCACAAGTTGGACAAGAAGCTGCAATATAAACAAATAGGAAGTGTAAATGTTTGAAACAGGGGAAATAGCAAGAATTGCAATAAAAAATAATTTATCATGCCAAGGTATTAGCTTTCGATGGTTTGAAGCCATGTTTATGTACTTTGGTTGAGCTAATGCATTCATAGGTCACGTAATTTGAACAGAAGATTTGGTTGGAGTCTAAAACTGTTGAGTGAAGATTCTTAATAAGAATAGAAGAATTTGTGATCTAAGCTTTCCAATATACGCCATCTAATCGTACTTTGAAGACAAGAAGTTGTAAATTATGAAGTTCTTATTACACCGTAATAAGAACTTCATAAAAACTTCATAAGAACTTCATCATTGTCTTACACTTTCCATACAGTACGTCTTAAGCCAACCTTTCATTACAGGGACTACGACTGGCATATGCAAGAACACAAACAAGTAAGCGATGGCAACAAGGTGACTATCCATGTTCTGTTTTTTCTGTCCTTTGCCAGTGGTTGTCAGTACTGGAAGTTACACACGGTATTGCCTTTGTTTAAATTTCTAACTTATATACTACTCTAAACAAGAGAAAACTAAACACGATGACGTCCCCTTTGACAAATTCCTTCCCGCTTCACCTACCTGGTATTACTATATAAATATAAGAAATTGCCCTGTCTTTTTGTCACAGCAAATGTTTCAGAACTAAAGCTCTATGGTTTCAACACATTGCAGTCTGGCTTCTAATAGTGTTGCCAGTTTTCAATTCCAGCTTGTTGCCAGATAAAGGTAGAACCCTTCCCAGTCCCGAAGGACTTCTAATGAGATTTCAATAGACAGATATTAATGGATTAATATATAATAAATCATAAAAGGGTAGTAGGGATAGTTTATGATGTACATAAAATCCATGATTTGCAACCTTACCATCTAGGAGATAAAAACATTCCATATCATCTAGGAGATGAAAACAATCCATATCATCTAGGAGATAAAAACAATCCATATCATCTAGGAGATAAAAACAATCCATATCATCTAGGAGATAAAAACAATCCATATCATCTAGGA
>JANTCA010004266.1:0-10317 GCA_024741275.1 Chironex yamaguchii
TTGGACCAAGAAACAGCAATGTGATGCCATTTATCATCATTAGCAGCGATTTTCAGCTCGGCATTCTCGTTCATGATAACCAATAGAAAACTGTTAAAGTCGCGCAACACCAGAGCATTGTCAACAAAAGAATCTAAAGTGAAAGACAAAAACATAGAGATTACATTTAAAGATAATGGCAGAAAAATTTTAAAAATATGAGTCATAACCTACGTTACCTTTCTATCATATTTATCAAATATGTCTTTAAGTCAACACTTCTCTGCAATCACAAATAAAGAGGACTTTTAACTTAGGCGAGGTCTTGATTAGATGCAAAAGTTTGACCTAACCCAAAACGCAAAGACCATTTATGACGACGAAATCAAATTTGCGATGTCAATTGTAAATTGGATGATAAACAATTAGAAAGAAATATCGAGATATATTATCGAAATGTTCAAATACGGTGTCCCTAATATTGCAGATTGATACAAATTTATTGTATCAATTACTGTTGCATTGAGTATGGAAGTGATTATTGCATGGAATCCTTCATCAAACTTTGCACCGAACGATCTACAAAGTGCTTTATCAACTATTGCATTGCATTTTCATTAAATCCTTGATAAATAATAAGATGTTTCAACTAGTGCATTTTTTGTTAAATAATTGCATACATTTTGCTTACGATCAAAGGAATAATATTTGAAAATAAATCAGCAAAAAACAATATACGTTACAGAATGCCTTCATATGTCATGCACACAATTGTTGTTTTCTCGAAATTGCAAGTATGTAACATTAATAAGGAAATATGCATATTCATACCACCGACATCAACAGCATAGGACACAGGAGTGCCTGCCTCGACATCCGTTGCTCCTGCTTTCATCCAAAATGCAAGGGTAAATTCTTGAATGTTATCATAAATTGTCTTATTAGCATAGCCAGTTTCTTCTCTGTCAAACACCAAGTCAAAGTCGTATGAAGTAATTCCTAATTTAAAATTCAAAAGACAACCAAAACTCCATTTTCAAAACGATTCAAATAACAAATTCGGATCAAGATTTTAATAGCAAATATTCAATACGCTCTTATATTTTAAGGTTTGTTGGTTATCATACGATTAGACATTTGATGCTTGAAAGTACCTTTGAGCCATAGATAATTTGCAACTTTTATACCAATTTGCAACTTTTATACCAATTTTCATTTGTTTTGTGTGTTGTGTACCATATGTCATCTATAAAGGTAGACATATCAGAACTTGCCAATTCGTTCTGTTCTTTTTATCAAAATTGTCCATTTTATTAATAGTCACTTAGATTAATGTTTCCGAGACAATTTGCTGTTACCGTTGATCTAATTCTTTCTGTAGTTATGTATTAATGTGAGCAAGAACGAATTGTAGATTACAATTTTCAAAAATCTATAAGACATCATTCCATCATTTATAGTTTTCTATTGTGAATAGCTTACCATCCCATAACTAGAATATTCTACAATGCATCAAGTCTGTTTCTAGAAAAACTAGCAAACTTTCATTGCTTATCAACTACTCAATAGACTTTCTTTACATAGATTTTATTAGTAGTAAGCCAGAGCTATAATATTTTCTCTGCTAAAAAATGCCTCACTTTGTGTACAGAAACACATTTTTCGGCTGTCTGGTGAAAATAGAATACCATCGCATGACGGGAATTTTACAATGCATCGATTTTTCTTGAAAAAGCAAAGTTTTACCGGTTATTAAGCACTCACTGGGCTTTCTTTGTAGTTATTTTAGTAGGGTTATAGATGACTCACTTTGTGTACATTTGTCTCCATAGAATGTGGGTGAACATTGACATTCAAATCCATTTACTTTGTCGACACATTTTCCGCCATTTCTGCATGGATTAGATGCACATTCATCCACATTTGTTTCACACCTAAATTTCAAAGAGAGTAGAAGCAATCAATGCCATTCACTACCAATATAGATCCCTGGCCGGCCTCATTGTCAATTTAGAGACCTTCCCATTTTTCCTCGCCGAAAATCTCTTGTTGCAGAGCACTCTCAACAGCCTTGTCTAGTTTCTTGATCTACCTTAAATTCTTACCCTTATCTCTTTCTCTAATTCTCCATCCTCGATCCCAAATACTTGAGACTGTTTACTGTCATAAATAAGTTCATGCTCCTGCATCCTGATAACACCATCCTCCATATCAATGCATTATAGATACTGAGGTTTCTACGTCATTCCCTTTTTTTGACTTTTACGTCAGTTTTTTCCATATTTATTTAAGGCTCTGACGGTGCCTCACCATGTAAGGTCTTCAGTTTTGGCACGAGACATTTAACATCGGATGCCCTTCCTGTCACCACCGATAGCTGGGTTTGAAGCCCGACTTTCGGACTGAAAGCCAACGCTACTAACCACTATGCTACGACTGCCACTGCTTTCTACGTCATTCCCTATTTTTGGTTAAAACTTAGATATTCAAAATATACTACTTAATCAACGCACAATTATTCAATCCGTTAAAAAAGTTAATTACTTACAATTTGTATCTATTCAATAATGTTTATCATTTAGATATATTCATATTTACCTGGATCCATCAAATCCTAGTACACATTTGCAAGTAAAACTGTCAATTCCATCCACACAGACTCCGCCATTTAGACATTGATCATTTTTCTCGCAATCGTCAATATCTGTTTCACATCTTTCCCCTTTAAAACCAGGAGCACATTGACAAGAGAATCCTCTGTCAGAATCAACACAATGGCCACCATTTTTGCATGGAGAAGATTTACATTCCTTTAGAAAAGTAAGCAAATGATTATTATAATTTACCTTAATATTAGATCGATGCATAATGAGATATGGACACAAATTACTAAAGCAAATAAGAATAAAAACAGTTTATGACGAAATAATTGTAAATCTTGTAAACAAAAGCCAGGTTATCTCCCATCATTATATTTCTGGTTTTTTGATATAATACGCTCCAAATATTGTTTAGTTTTTGAATATAGGCGATATTTGGCTTCAAAAATAATATACGTCTATAAAAGTCATAATCAGTTTTGATATCGTGTTGCTCATTTATACTAAATTTATCATGCCAGCTAATGCTTTCTTGCTATATTTGTTCAGAGCAGATCAAATGATGTTTATCTAATGGACCATTGAAACGTGGAACAAAATGCACTTATTTTATAAGTATTTAATGACAGTAACGTAGATGAATCCTGGTATGGATGGATGTAACATTATTTCAATCACATTAGCAACTTTATTTACAGACTTATAACTTCAGTGACTATGCTTCAAATTGCATCTACATTTCCACTTATATCAAAATCCGCGTTAAAATCTGGATCAGAACTTATCTAACTTCATTGTAAATGGATGGCTAAAAATTGTAATCATTTCAAATATTTTAAATTTTAAAGTTCCTATTCATCAAATACTTACATTGATAGTTCTTTCACAATAAATACCAGTGTATCCTGCCTTACAGCTGCATTTAAATCCATCTGGAGTATCATGGCATTCCCCACCATTTTGACACAAAGTATCATAACAGACCTTCTTCCTCTCGGTACAAAACGTTCCTTCGTAGTCATGAGAGCAGAAACATTGAAATCCATTGACCTGGTGTAAAATGAAATATTTTAAAAGCTTATATTAATATATTCATACTTTGATGTTCACACGATAGTTCGGGGCAGCTATTTATGCTGTTTATGAGACAAAAGAAATATAGACATTATTTATATTTGAACCAGTTGCTCTGGTTCTTTCACCCATTCCAGGTTATTACTAAGTTTGTTAAATTGCACCTTGATGAGTTCCACAGTTTGCTAACACATAACTACATAGCGTTAAAAACCACATGCCATTCTTTACAGTCACTTTTGGTGCAAACATATTAACACACTTTGCAATTAATCCTTTGCCATTCTGGCACTGAAAGGAAGCAATAAAGATAAATTTAAGCCTCCTTACTAAGTCTAGAACATCAATTATATGTTACTTCAATCACATTAGCAACTTTATTTACGAACTTATAACATCAGTGACTATGCTTCAAATTGCATCTACATTTCCACTTATAATAAAATCCGCGTTAAAATTGTAGCATTAATTACATGTTTGAATGACTGAACTAATCATTATTTTGCTCTTAAAAAGTAATGAACAAAATGACACTTCTTTTCAAGAGCCCTCTACTAAAAACTGTCAGTTTGAAAATAGGATTTCTTCGTGCCTTGTCATTGGTGTTTAGATTTCCTAACATGCACATGTGATTGGCTCTAGCACAGACATTTGCAAATGTTATGTAACAGCCAATAGCCTTCAAAAACGTAAATTTCGAGATCTCATGTCAATTTCCGACATTTTATCTACCATGGCGATCAATGTCCAGTAAACCTCGTTTTGCCAAATTGTGAAGAAAATTTTAACTCAACAAAAGTACACTTTCATCTTGATCCATCACTCCCTTAATTGTGCCGACAAGAATGTGCTTCATTCCGTGCCATGAACCTTATTCAGAGCATCATGTATGCACACTTACAATCTGCTAGTCGGTACAAGGACTACATATATTGTTATCATAGAGAGTTTGAATCGATTTCAAATTTCAATTACACAGGGCTTTCTATCTGAATTGCTTCTAACAGAAGCATTTGTAACGAAACATGAACAAAAATTGCCATTCTGCTGTGCACAGACGGCCTTAGTACCTTAGAATGCCACTTAAACAGGAAAATAATTTCACCTAGAAGCCAGATTGATATTTAATGTTGGTTTTCATTGTACATATCAATATTAAGATAAGTGATGACCATCACACGGAGTCAAAACAAAGAAGCAGAATGCTTCAATTAAGAAACAGTGGTATACTCAACCAATATCATGTTGAAAATCTCAAGAAAAATTATCCACTAATAAGATTATTTTGCAAGTAACAAAACATTCTCTCAGTAAAAATAGCAGTGACATACCAAATCGACACATGTAGCATTGTTTGCGCAGGGTTTCTGACTGCATTCATTTTTCTCAAGTTCGCATTGTTTTCCATAATAACCAGTTTTACAGGAACATTCAAATCCGTCGCGATTGGATTTACATATTCCAGTATTCATACATGGCATGCTTGCACAGTGATCAACAACTTGTGTATTGAAAGAAAAAGTAAAAGTATTTTAAGTTGTGGCTCAGTTAGAATGACTTCTGACTCATGATCTTAATAGCGTTTTGGCTTAAATCCACACACGAATGGAATTTGTTGCTACGTCAACGAAAATATTGCCTTCTGACCGTCGTGTTGCAAAAGTGGTTTTGATCATGCTTCAAAGTAGGTCAAATAAGGGGGTAAGTAACATTGAAAACTTGTAACTACTATCACAGATCAAGGAAGGACAGTTAGGTTTTGTTGGTCATGTCTGTCGTACTGGTTGCCTGGAATACCTTGTATCAACCGAAATACCATGTATGAACTGGAATGCCATGTATCAACTGGAATACCATGTATCAACTGGAATACGATGTATCAACTGGAATACCATGTATCAACAGGAATATCTTGTATCAACTGGAATACCATGAATCAACCGGAATATCTTGTATCAACTGGAAAACCATGTATCAGCTGGAATACCATGTATCAGCTGGAATACCACGTATCAACAGGAATACCACGTATCAAATGGAATAAAAGAAGCAAAGCGTGCAAGGGTTCGACAGAGACTGACACAGTGGGATTTAGTCAAGGACTGGTTGGGTACTGAAAATAGAACTGAAGTATTGAGATTGATATAAGACAATGACTTGGAGGGCCTTAATTGACAACGTCACAAGATATGGCAATTGAATGAATGAACATTGAAAGAAAAAAGCCAGTTGCAGTTTGTCGTCTATCAATACGTACTCATTCTTTCCCGTGATGAGCCATGCAGATACAAGTGAAAAGCACAAACTGGCATTATGAAAACACCTTTATCGCATTCTCATTAAACATTCTTTCCCAGAAGTTAGTTTAGAACACTAGTAAATTTGTTGCCCATTACAAGGTATTGGAATTGGATGTCAACAATGTTAATAACAAATTTGTTGCGGATTATTGTATAACGCAGAATTTGTAAAATTTGCTTCTTTGTTAAAAACTGTAAAAAGAACGAAATGCAAAGAACAATTTCTAATTACTTGATTATGAGGGAATTACCTTGACACATTGACACGTCTGGGGATCCTTCTCCAAATGTGGTTTTGCCTTCCGGGCATCTTGTACATGTCACGGAGCTTTTCATTGTTGTATAATAACCCTTAGGGCATGGCAAGCAAGGCTCAACGCCAGTTTCGGAATATGTCCCTTTATCACAAGGCACTAGATGAAAATATTTGCAAATGGCAACAAATTGTAATATATTTTTATCTACTTCTATGTTAAGATCTTTTGTAATTTGCATCTAACATGTTTAATCCTTATCACACCTTACGTTGAAAAGAATATAAATTTATATCAGAATTTAATGGCATCCATTGGTAAACCGTAAAGATGTTGGAGTCATGTGGTATTTGAGAGATGTTACATCTGATTCATGAGTGACATCTATCACCAAATATGCAAATATAATACTAAAGATAATACTACTAAAATACTAGTGATTATACTAGTGATACAATCCTATAGATACAGTGATAATACTAGTTTTTATACTAGTGATATAGTACTATAGATACGGTGATAATACTAGTGATATAATTCTTGCGATAGAATACTATAGATACAGTGATAATAATAATACTAGTGATTATACTAGTGGTGTAATACTATAGATACGGTGATAATACTACTGATATAATTCTAGTGATACAATACTATAGATACCGTGATAATAATTATACTAGTGATGTAATGCTATAGATACGGTGATAATACTAGTGATATAATTCTAGTGATACAATACTGTAGATACAGTGATAATAATTATACTAGTGATTATACTAGTGATGTAATACTATAGATACGGTGATAATGCTGGCGAAGTATGATGAAATAAACATTCCACTATCATTATCTTTTAGCAGCGAATACATGAATAAGGGTCATTAAGAATAGAGACGTCATAAAGCCTACATATGTAGAATGTGGCTTTGAATTCATAAAGGCCTCTCATTTTAGGGATTTTGATGTTAGGATGTGACGTTTTAATTGATTACATTAGACATAACTCTGATAACTGATATTTGGTATTAAGCATCACGATCAGTTTTAATGTAAAGATACTTACTTCCACAGCCCCAAATGGAACTTGTGCCAATGTTCATCGTTGTTGTTGACCCAGGACATTTTATGCATTCCTTGCCAAATTTTGAGGGTTGATATTTTCCTTTAGGACAAGCCTGACATCCAGCCAATCCTGTCTTTGAGAATGTTCCAGCGTGACAAGGTTCTGAAATTTAAAATATGAGGACAAATTTTAAATAACCTATGATCAAACAAGTAATCAAAAAGTAGTTTTGAAATGATTCTATCTTTAGAGGGTAAACGATATAGGGATATAGAGATGATAAGTTTAGGATAATTGTCGTGTTTAAACCACATTTGGATTGCAGAGCAATGTTACACAAAATGTACAGTTGCTTTAACTTGAAACATGAATAAAAAAGAGAACAAGATAATTAAATAATAAATTGCTGAATGTGACTGAACGATAAAGGCACATTTCCAGCAAGAGATTAGTCCTAAGAGAAAAGATAAATTGAAAAAGATGAAGAGAATATCAGTGAACATCGAAGATTTGCATTATTGTCTCCAAAGTAACAAGAGAAGAGAGAAACAGAACAGAAGGAAGAGAAAGACAGACAGGAAAGGACAAAGACAAAGAGAGGGGGTGCAAGAATAAAGGACAAAAGAAAGAAAGAGAGATATTGTGATATTTACCTCGACAGAAGGTGCTGTTTGTTGCTCCGTCGGTGGCAGTTGTCATTCCACGTGGGCAATTAAAGCAACCAAGATTACCAGCAGTATCAGTGTAAGTTGACTTTGGGCATGTATCGCATGACTGAGTATCCCTGTTGTAATATTTTCCAGCCAAACAAGCAACTAAACAAAGTAAACGTATTGTCATAATACAGTGGCATCATAATCAATGTATGCCTGTTCTTCTCAACTTGCAAAATTTATGTTAAAACAGATTATAATCTTGTGCTTTCAGTTATTCAAGCTGTCAATGTATCATCATCAGCAAAGATAATGACTATGATATTAATCAAAACAATACATATTTTTCTTAAGGCAAATGAAATTTTCATCTCTTATCGACGCGTGTCTTAGATGCAAATGTTTGATAGCAAAAGATTCATAGTTTTTGTTGAGTAGAATAATTTTGAAAGTAACTCATAACCAAGAACGCTGATATTCAGCTTTCATTAATTCATTTACTAGTGATTTTTCACCTGATTGTTTACGTTACATTGCTCATCTGCCGCCCGTTTGCTCTCTCTGAAGCCTGCTTGCTAAAGAATGAAGCAAATTTAAAGATCTTTCATCTCATGCTCTGCACTACAGTAACTATTTGGATCTTAAGCGACAGCAAAACCGCAGTGTCTGCAACAAAAATGCAAACAAACACAACCAGGAACTAAAAAGCTTCTTGTAGTAAGATTCACCATTTCTCTCTACAAAGCAACAGATTTCTGCCATTTAAAGGAAACAGATTTGAAAACATCTGTTACTACACGTCTGTTGACGTTTTAGCATGGCAACATAAAAATGGTTTGTTTTGTTTTGCATTGTTCTGGAGTTCGAAAACATGGGCTGCTTAATCCGCTATTTGTTTATTAACTTGCAAAAAACCAAAATGTTATTTTTGCTTATTTCTTATGCGAAAAAAGCCCAGAATTTTTTACATTTTTTGAGTAGTAGAAATTTTTGTGTTCTCAAATGAATCTGAAGAGTCTAATTATTTGTTGTGTCTAAAGGTGAGCTACACATACCGTTTCGATTGTATTTTACTGTTTCGATCGTATTTTACTGTTTCGATCGCATTTTACTCTTTCAATCATATTTTACTGTTTTGATCATATTTTACTGTTTCGTCTTGCAGTTGACTTAGTTTAAGGCGAATTAATTCTGGAATTCTAAATATTTATATAACAGAGATAGAAAATGAGAGAAAGAAAGAAAGAGGAAGATGGAAAGAGAAACTGATAAAACTACTTAGATTAAAGACTGAGATTGTGGATTTTGTTTTCCTACAGCCAAGTAAAATGCGTTAAAATATCTCACTTGAGACACTCACTTCCGCAATGTTAGCTTTAAAACATAGAATGAAAATAAGTAAAAGCATACCACATTTTCCTAATGTCTTTGTATTACTGGGGTCTGTGTTATATGTTGCACCGTCGATGCAAATCGCTGATGGGATACCAACAATGGAGATTTGATCAAGACGGAAACTGTCTCCATCAACGTTCATCTGTCTGAGCTTGTTGGCACTGTCACTTTGATCTGTACCACTTGAAACACCTTGCAAATGTTGAGTCATGATTTTTAATGCATCTTCTTGAACCGTTTTGTCCTCGCCTGAATTGACTTGAATGTTTAAGTTGATGGCAAAGTTACCCTAAATACAAATGGAGCAGTTAAATACTAAGGAATAGTATTTATATAATTTATAGTTTATATGTTAAGAGCTAATATAAAATGAAACAGGCCATAATAATGGTAATAACTTACATGAAAATGCGATATATATATATATATATATAGAGGATCATGATAAGTATTAAACCGTTAGTTCCTCTGTAGATACTAGTGAACTACAGTATTTCTCGTAACAACTACAGTGTCGAGATCTTTAAAATGTTCACCTACAAGGTCAGATTTATATTCCATTGCCATGAAAATATCTATAACATTAATGAAGCATATAATTGCATATAATATCATCTGTATTGTACTAAATAATAAAAGATAATAATGAGTAATAGCATTATATCAGGAGTTACAGTTACTCCAAAATGGCACTTGCTTATACGTTTTTGCAGTTGAGGGTGACGTGCTCCAAAATTCAAGATGATGATGATAACTGTCGTATGGTCTTTGATATTAGCAAAAGTGGATCATATTGCATAATGAATCATAGTTCGATCCCATATTCTTTCAACCGTCGTAAAGTTATGTTATTGACAAAACATCAATAATCTTCCTGTATATTTGAACCCTTGATCCGAATGTAATTACCGAACAATAATAAAGTTGCCTTGAAAATTTGCGACATTGCGCTAAAATCATACTTAAAAGCTTTTTTCGTCTGACACTCCTCAGAGT
>JANTCA010004267.1:0-10316 GCA_024741275.1 Chironex yamaguchii
CATACTTTGGACCCTGCATACTTTGGACCCTGCATACTTTGGACCCTGCATACTTTGGACCCTGCATACTTTGGACCGTGCATACTTGGGATCCTGTATACGGAGTACCCTGCAAATGATAGACCCAGCACACCAGGGACCATGCATACATTAGACCTTGCGTACAAGAGACCCTACCGAGAATGGGATCTGCCAGACTTAGACCTTGGAAACGTTGGACACTCTAAACAAGGGAGACTCTAACTATGGTTGTGTGCATCTCCAGCTAGCAAAGCTTGGACAGGGGTATTCATAACATGTAAGTCTCCCTTCGACACAGAATGACACAAGAAAAACAATCCCAATGGAAACATAGTCTAGTTACCCTTTGACGATTGTGATATAGTGCATACAATCCAAGAACAACTACGATTGACATCAGGAAAAAAATTGGGAAGTGACCGTTACGACTTCCATCAACACTGACTCTTTTAATCACAGGTCTTTTGTTGGGATCAGGGAATTTGTTCCTGTTCCTTGATCGACTCCTACAAATCAAAGAAAATTATGGGGTGAATATTGACGTACGTTGCTATCCTATAATGAAGAGTTCCAAACATTACTACAGCATACTATACAGAATATCACTATTCCATGTCTTATCGCAAGATATTTATACTACAATACTAACATTCTTAAACAATGTAACACTATAACAAAATGAACAATGATAGAATAAAACTGTAATATTTAATAAATACAATATTTAATAAATACAATATAAAATAAATACAATATATACAATATTACTATACCATACTATACTATACTAACTTACACCATACTATACCATACCCTACCATACCATGCCATACCATACCATACCATACCATACTATACTATACTATACTATACTATACTATACTATACTATACTATACTATACTATACTATACTATACTATACTACTGTTTTGGTTATTGACTGCCTAAGCCACTGTATATGTTTCCTTTTCTAAGTCATAGCAATTTTTGCCTCCTATAAATCCTATAAATTTTCTTGTACTTCCCCAAGGAATGATTCTTCAAAAAGATAAACTTAACAAATGCTTCTATTAAGATATTTCACTTATCCCTTCACCGAATTTGTTGCAACTAAGCCCAGATGCCAAACTTCAGGGTATATTTTAACTTGTTTTACACAAAATTCACACAATTTCTCGACAACACACAAAACTGTCATTAATTAAAGTACTCAGTGCATTACCCACCTTGAAACTCGTAAATACAAATTTCTAAGTTATACAAATGTGTTTTTTCAGTTTTAATTTCTTACTCAATGTCTTTCTGTAATGTGATAAGTGCTCAATAATTTCATTAATAGATTTGCAGTTTTCATACAATTCAACCTCCTGAAAATCAATATTGTACTGAAATATTTAAACTGGAAAAGTTTATCTAAAAACAACTGTAAACAATATATAGTTTAACTTCTTGGAAGCACTTCACTGCATGTATGTGAGAATCAGAGAACCACATCAGGTAGATCAAAACAAAAATCATTATACTTACCATTTAGAGAAAGGTTCGTTAGTCAATTCTGCAAAATAATCCACAATTAGATATCTGTTATGTGTTTGCTGACAATCAGGGTAAATAAGTCTTCCTCAAACTAACTTGACATTAAACAAAATAAAAATGCCAACTTAGCAGGTTGTTGGGTTGATATGGGTTCATTTTTCTGATATTTATAGGTAATAGACAGATGATTGTAGTGTTTCATCAAAATATTCTAGCAAGCAACTCCAATATTACGATAATTCTAACTGCCTACATAAGGCAATGCCTGATCTATGGCAGGCTATTCAAGAGGAACTAGCATTATCTTCAACTACTCTGCATTTTCTTAAAACACAAGTGACTTTATTAATTCGTTATGTGCTGGTTTAATTTGACAAACCAGAGAATTGTAGAAGAACCGTTTTGAGCAAATTTGCATATAATAGCTCAACATCACATCTGGTGGTTTCACCCTTATGTCCAATTTGTGGTGGTTGAGTTACAGAACGTAAGAACTGACTTGACGGACAGGAAATCTAACCAAACCTTACAACCAACATCGAGTAAATAGGATGTCAATTCAAGTCTGGACTAGTCGGGGGAAACCTGCATTGCAGTGAAGTATATTAGGTGGAGACTAAAAAGTACGTATTGGTATGGGGATGTAAATTTATATATTGTGTACCTCCGTATATCTACAAATGCACGTTTCAGGTTCACACTCTGCTCCACTTTTATTAAACACAATAAAGCACTGATGGTAAATCATGCCATTAAAAGAGAAGACATTTTCCTTAACAGCAATACCAACAACACTGTCTATAATCTTGAAAATAACACAGGAGGACACATAACATTAATTTATAAGTTACCTCTATCACTTGCTACATGATCTCCACGAGAACCGGCATCTTTAATGTCTTGTTCCTCCTTGTGCATTGGGTTCAATTCACCTCCATCACCTTCAGCTTCCTCTTTAGGTTTAATTGGTTTCACTTCATCAGGCTCCTCTTTAGATTTTGTTGGTTCCCCTTCTTCAGGCTCCACTTTAGATTTTGTTGGTTCCCCTTCTTCAGGCTCCACTTTAGGCTTTGTTGGTTCCTCTTCAGCTTCCTCTTTAGGTTTTGTCGTTGGTTCCTCTTCAGCTCCCTCTTTAGGTTCTGTTGGCTTCACTTCTTCAGGCTCCTGTTTAGGTTTTGTTGGTTCCTCTTCTTCAGCTTCCTGTTTAGGTTTTGTTGGTTTCTCTTCTTCAGCTTCCTCTTTAGGCTCTGTTGGCTTCACTTCTTCAGGCTCCTCTTCATGTTTTGTTGGTTTCACTTTATCAGCCTCCTCTTTAGGTTTTGTGGTTGGTTCCTCTTCTCCAGCTCCCTCTTTAGGTCCTGTTGGCTTCTCTTCTTTAGGCTCCTCTTTAGGTTTTGTGGTTGGTTCCTCTTCTTCAGCTCCCTCTTTAGGTTCTGTTGGCTTCACTTCTTTGGGTTTCTCTCTAGGTTCTGTGGTTGGTTCCACTTCTTCAGCTCCCTCTTTAGGTTCTGTTGGCTTCACTTCTTTAGGTTTCTCTTTAGGTTTTGTGGTTGGTTCCTCTTCTTCAGCTCCCTCTTTAGGTTCTGTTGGCTTCACTTCTTCAGGCTCCTCTTTAGCTTTTGTGGTTGGTTCCTCTTCTTCAGCTCCCTCTTTAGGTTCTGTTGGCTTCACTTCTTTAGGCTCCTCTTTAGGTTTTGTGGTTGGTTCCTCTTGTTCAGCTTCTTCTGTAAGTTTTGTTGGCTTCACGTCTTTAGGCTCCTCTTTAGGTTTTGTAGTTGGTTCTTCTCCTTTCTGCTTCTCTTGACGTTTTGTTGGTTCCTCGTCTTCAGGTCCTTCTGTCTTCTTATCCTTTTCAGTTGGCTTTTCATCTTTGCCAGAACTTTTAACTTTCTTTTCTTCATCTGCTGGTGCTTTATCATTGCCAGATCCTTCAGTTTCCTTGTCTTCAGTTGTTGGTGTTACACCTTTGCCAGATCCTCCAGTTTTCTTATTTCCATCTGTTGGTGTTTCATCTCTGTGAAAATGTTCAGCTTTCTCACCCTTTTCTGTCGTTTCTTTACTGTTACCTCCAGCATTCAATTCCTCTCCAGTTATTTTTTCTTCAGTGGACGTTTGTTTATTCCCTGTTGTCTTTTTAACAGAGCCTTTACTGCTTGTTTGTCCTTTCTTGCCATCAGAGGTCTTTTTACTTATTTTGCCTCTTTTTCTCTTCTTCTTGGGGAAACTAGCTGACATATCAAAAACCAAAATACTTTTAAATAATAGATCATAGCACAAGCAAATAATATGTGACACAACCTAAAGAAAATCTAGGCAAAAAGTCTAAATGGTAATTTCAAAGCAGACCAAACATTTACCCAAATATCTAATAAATTAGATACGATAAACAAACATTTTCTATTCCAGTTCACTCTCTGTAAAACTTGATCCCATTCTGTGTCCTTGTAGATTAAAAATTTATTGATGGACCAGTCTTCTTTTATAACTCAAAATAGTCTACACAAAAGTGCTCCAAACCAATTTGCAATAACGAGATGACATGAATACTTTCTGAGATTGATCGCATCACCATTAATCCATAGGAGCTGTAATCGTTTTTCAAAGATACCAGACCGTAATAACATCTTGTCATGATCTTCTTTTATGCTTGAAACCAATGTCTGAAGGTGATGTCCATCATGAGGGTAATTACTTAAGCAAGCACATAACTTAATAACCTAATAGTTGCATTGTTAGCAAATAAATTACATGATGAATTTTATGGTTGACAAAAATGATATGCTGCGATCTACCTAAACTACATGGGGCTACTACAGAGCTTCACAAGTCTTGGGATAAAAAGTAAAAATCCTATTATTTTATTGACAGAAATGATTATTTCAGTAACAAAATTTGTGTATCTATGGTAGCCTAATAACATTTGCTAAATATATTTTAATTAAAAATTTTAAAAGGTAGTGGATCCATGTGGCTTAAGCCACAAACATAAAATGTGTTTAACATAAAATATGTTTAATGTCCGGATTGTTTAAGTAATAAATCTACCTACAGGGTTTCTTGTAGGACTATAATGACACAGATTCATCCGAGTACAGCAATAGACAACAACATTACATTTAAAATTTTTGTCCATTAGTGTATAATGGTAAATAAATTATCAATGTGTGACAAGAGGATTAGTAAATGAGATTATTACTTAAAACAGCTAATAATTTTATACCATTAAGAAACTTCCATTTTTGATTTTATCTGTCACAAACTAACCCTGTGACATTTAGCCATATAATAAATAATATCAAAAAACGTATCAGAAAATCTTTCTCTTATGTGATGTAGTCAAATTAAATGTAAAAGATAAAAATGTGTTAATGCTAGTTAGGTAGAAGTATGGCCAAATGTGCACAAAAGGAAATAAATTGTATACAACAAAATAATTGTTTATTGTTTAACTTTATGACAGTCAGAATATTCGACCCCATAGATGCCACCACCAAGGTTTTGACATATTTAGGTATCTGTGAATTGTGACATGTGTTCCCCAGCTGAATTTTGTCTTTACATCATATCTACCTGTGTCATATTTTTAATTTTCTCCTCTTGCTTACTTTCTGACATTTTAATTTACTGAAACCTAGGCCTATTTGTTTAATGCAAGTGCTTGCTAGTCATTGCATCAACACTGGAGAAAAGCTTTTGAATGTTTGTGCAAAATAATAAATTCTGTGGAATTTTGCTATGTATTGATTAAAACAATGATTCACATGCTCATCAAATAATGCAAATATTTCATCAATCAGTCATCTCTTGTGACCTAAGCAAGAGACAAACGATGCATAGCCGGTATATCAAAACATAAGAAATAACAGTAAGCTGAATTAACTACATCTCAAAGGAAAATGACAATTGAAAGTCAAAGACACCACAAATCTTTGTACATACAATAGAAACCTTGAATTTTAGCTTTATTAGCCTTAATCATACATCACTTTGCAATCATCAGTATGAAGGACAGTAAACTTTTCATTTCAATCATGACTGCCACAGCTGTGGAAAGCTTGACATTATTCGTTTTAAAAGGAGAGTGAGAGTCAGTGAACCCTGAAAAACATTAATAAACATCCTAATTCATGTTGACAAAATATTACAAGCAATATACAACTGTGCAATAATGTGCATTATATGACCTCAGTGATGTATATGTATAAATGAAGCGCATTTGGGCAGGGTATTTGTTCATTTATTCTTGCTTACTATTTTTACCTCAAGTGATTGCTCAAGCAGGAGGGCTGACACAAGTCCTAGTCCAATTGTATGATCTTCTTCTTACAAAAAGCCTGGAAACCTTAGTGGTGCTTAATTTGAGGCATCAACTTGTGCACAAATATGATTCAATAACACTTTAGTAATTTTTTTCGGTTAAGAAATCCTTTTTAAAATGTTATAAAGCCCATTCTATTTCCAAGGACTGTTGGCAATAATGATGAACAAAACTGATGGAGAACAAAACTTTATACAAGCAACATATACCAATATTATAGTATTCCCCTGTTTAAAACACTTGCTTCTTGTAAAAAAGATAATGGACTATTGGCTATTGGAAATTTTGTATCAACCCACATGCTCAGAGTCATTTGAAAGTAGCAGTTGAGGGATTTTGAGTCAGGTGGAATAAGAGAAAGGCAGTTATGGATCGTTTCTCAAGAACATATTGAAGGGTGGTGACAAATATTGTGTAAGGAATCATCTTCTTACCATTTTTATTCCTGGACCTCTTGTGGGATTTTTTATGTCCGAAGCCTGCAATGTTAAACAATACAACAAATTACCTAGATGTTTAAAACAATTCAAACAAATTGAAAAGAGTTACTATCACTTAACATAAAATAAGCTAATTCCAATATAGCAGCTCTTTTTCCTCTAACAGTTGTATAAATTTTTAAAGACAAATTAACACACAGTCTGCAGCAAAAGCACAGTGGTAGAATCCTGGCTTGTGGTATGTGGAAAATTGTAGGTTTGAATCCATAACAAGGCTGTACCTAAAACTTCAAAAATGGTACATAATGCCCCGGCTCATTGCTGTAGCACTCATAGTGCTTTCTACAGCTGTGGCCCAAAGGATAAGGAAATGGAGATAAGAACTACCCTATACATCAATACAATGTGAGAAGGGACTTTGACTAGCACATGGCAAGGGACTATTTTGCGAGGCATGTCTTTTTTAGGTATAGACATACAAGGGAAAATATGACGTGAATTCCCTGGATGGGAAAAAAACCCACATAAAATGCTTTTAGTAAAGGTCTAAGAACAAAAAATTACACAAAAGGAACCACTCCAAAAGACACAGTATAGCTCTCTAGACCAAACTAGCACAGGACTATTTAATGTAACACAATGCTCTTAACTGAGCAAACCAAGCAATGCACAACTAACACTGTCATGTGAAAATCACTGAATGCACAAACAGAAGCTAGGTGATCAGTAACACACATGATTCACACAAATATTCTGTTGTTCCTCAAATAGTACAATGTAATGGCTTCATCTATTAGTGAAATCATCCCCTCCCCAGAATAAAATTTATGGGGTCAGAAAACTGCTTTACAGTTCGCCGGACTTCTCTAAAGCCATGGTTTGAATCCAATCTTTCAGAGTAGCATGAGTATGCTCTAGTGTTCCTGAGGATGAAAAATTGTTGTTTTGCTAGCACATATTCTGTATTGAGCCAGAAGTTCTTTAAAAACAGAAGAAATGACCTGCCTACCATTGTCAGAATGCAATACCTTAGGAGGACAGAACGCAAGAGTCCAATCATCCCTGAAAATCTGTGCAACATTTATTGCTGTAATTTGGGCACAAGGAATGGCAACGAGGAAATATGACCCATGATCAATCATAGTTGCGATGTATATGAGTGATTTTAAAGCCAGCAGCAGGCCTACTATATCAATAGCAACAAATTCTCTTGGCTGAGCATTCGAGAGATCAGGCAAGCGCCCTGATAGTGACTTAATCGTCATTTTGTTTTGGCTTGCTCACAGACAGGACAATTTTTCTACAACAACTGCAATTGTCGATCTCATTTTTCTCATCCAGTATCCAGCACCTTATAGGGCTCTGCCCACTTTATTCAAACTATAGTGCCCTCATGATACAGTTTGATAACATCGTCGGTGAGATTCTCACTCAAAGTGTTCGATGTGTCTCTGGAGCAAGTGGACCAGTTCGTCTACCTGGGTTCCACCTTCTCCGCCAACTCTGTCTCTTGCTCTGATGAAATTCTTCCCAGAATTGGAAAGGCCAGTTCCAACCTCGGTTGTTTACAAAAACAACTGTTCTCCAGGTCAGATATTTCTGTCTCTACAAAAGTCAAAGTTTACAACAGCAGCATCATCCTGGTACAGTACTGCTGTATAGTACCGAGACCTGGACCTATTCCGTTGGTGACATGCAGCGCTTGGAGGTGTTTAATATGAAATGCCTAAGGACGATCTGTGGGGTCAGTCTGCGAGATCACATGACTAACACTTCCATCTGACTGCAGTGTTGTGAGCAGCCGTCCATCAACACCATCGTGAGGAAATAGTGGCTCCAGTGGAACGGTCACGTTTTGCGAATGGCATGCGAACGACTGCCAGCAAAAATCTTCTTCAGTAAGCGACCAGCCAATCGGTAGATGCCTCATAGCGCACTGAAACTGTCGTGGTTCCACCATCTTTTGGACGACCTAAAACTTGGCGGTCTGCTCACCACCGACCGGCAGGACCCCATTGAGATGGCAGCCAACCGGGCTCAGTGGTGGGGGTTCGTGCAGGCCGTGTCAAATGCCAGCCACAACTGCTCCAGTTTACGGCGATAAGTGCAAGTAAGTGCAAGTGATGTGTTGCTGATTAAGATGTCGACATGAAAGGTGGTGCATTTGGATTAAGATTGCTTTTTACAATTTCTGGCTCCCTGTTTTGGCTCAAATAGTCGGCTACAACATTTTCTCATCCAGGAATATGTTTCACCATTAGATCAAAATCAGCCATTTCTGTCAAATGACGGCAATTCTTTACTGTTCTCAAATGCAGTTTGGCATTTGGCAGACCGCTTAAAACAGGCAAAAATGGGCTTGAGCGTTTCTGTCAACTTGAGAATGTAGTGGGATAAATAATTGACAAACCCTGTATAGCTTTCTGCTTTTTTTCTGGACCTAGGAGGCGTCCAATCCTTCAACCCTTTTTTAGAATCAACATGTCCAAGATAATTGACAGATTCGTACGAAAAACACATTTCAAAGGTTAGAGGTGTAAGGAATGTTTTTGAAATACTCCAGCACATTTTTGATATCAACTAGGTGCTGCTGGAAGTTTCCAGACGTAATAACTAAATCATTGATATAGGGAATGGCAGATAAACCTGACAACACAATAATCACAACACACGGAAAGAAGGGACATTGCAAAGACCTAAGGGCATGACATTAAACTCGTACAATTCATCACACATTTCAAATGCCATAAGCATTTTGGAGTCCTTATCAAGTGGAATCTGCCAATAACCAGAGGCACAGTCTAACATCGTAAAAATTTCACAATCTGTGAATGTCATGAGTATACTATCAATATTAGGTAGGGAAACAGCATCCTTTTTTGTCACAGCATTGCCTCGTCTAAAGTCTACCACAAAACACCATTTACCAGAAGAATGGACGAAAAAGCATAGTATCGCCAGACAGTGGCAAAAACACCACATGCAAGCATATCTTCAATTTGACACTTGCTTTCCTACACCAAATTATGTGATAATTTATACCATCGATTTATATGGGGTAGCATCAGAATTGATCTATATCCCATGAGATACAGATAAAAAAAGGGGACCTTTGTCTGCAAACACTTTCAGGAAATTGCTATTGCAAATTTTGCAATTTCTCCTTCTGCTAGTTTGTTAATTGTGCTCCAAACGTACCAAAATTGTTAATTTCAGTCCCTTTTGGTCTGAGGCAACAACATTCAATAATAAACCAAACTCCCATAACCCTGGAATTTCGAGAATGAGTTCCTGGACAGGGTTTTCCAAAACCCACAGATCAATGGCTTTTTCAATGCCATCCAAAAGCACTAAAATGTTCACATTTCCCAGGCTTCAGGCTGAACATCCACTAGCTAAAATAAAATGTTTTTTGATGTGAGTAGTTTAAAGCCTTAACCGATTATATAGATTAGCGGAGATAATATTGATGCTAGTTTCAGAGTCTATTGATCATTATTGGGGTTGCCATTGTTTTTTGGTGTATTGTCCTTCGACTAGCAGAACTTTGTGATTAACACCATTTTATCACAATTATAACATTTGATAATGCATTGCAGACCATTTTTGGGTCTCTGAGGATTAGGCAGCTGCTTAAGAGCCGTGATCTCTCTTGTGAGAATGCTTTTGACAAAATGTCCACACAATTTGACACAAACTTGAATAATTCTCCAAGAAGTAGAGACTCAAATGTTGTCTTTGAATTTACTGTCTTGCAAAAGCAATCCAAAGCTTATTTAGTTGGGTTTTCCTGAGAGCTGATCACCTGCAATAAATAATATGGCTTCCAAATACACCATTAATGTGGCTGTTCTTGATAATCTTTAGTCCCTGCCATCAGTACAATCAGAGAAAAAATGAACACTAACTAAACACTTTTATTACATGTACACATGTATAACATAAAAAATGATAATATGGTGTTAATATAAACACCATAATGTAATATCATATAATTTAA
>JANTCA010004268.1:0-10316 GCA_024741275.1 Chironex yamaguchii
AATGGTGCCTTTCGGTACCTAATTAACGAACTCTCTTGGCTAATCTTGTGTTACCCTGTGCTCCTCCAGTTAAGCTTGGTAGAGATGGTAACTTAGATGCAGCATATTCTCATCGAAAGACACTGCCGGAGGTGTCCTTTTGCTCACAACTATCAAAAATGTAGGATGAGAAATCAAATATAAAACTTTATAAAGTGAGCTTGGATGTATGAAATTTAGAGAAAGAGTTCTTCAATGACTATAACGTACTTTGGTGCTTCAATCGAGGCGATTCGCAACGACAAACCTTCTTGTACAAACATCGATGCAGCGCTGTGTACTATGTACTATAGAATTTGCGACTCATTATGTAGCTCAATAAGTATTTCTAATCTAATAAGTATTTCCTTGAAAAACGGCTTTGATCAAACAAATCTTAATCAGTGGACATTGCCATTCCATGGTAGACTTAATGCTAGCAATTACAAAATGAACTTCTTCCGCTATTCAAACTTCGTTTCAGTGAACAGTTTGTACACCAATAAGAGCAACAGACCTTGAAGGTCTTCTTTGTGTCAACTACAAATGTCTACAATGTTGTTACAAGTTGCCTATACCCTGCAAAGCACTGAGATCACAAAAAATTTTACGATGGCTGTTAGCGACCTGCTTAAAAGATGTGTTTTTCAATAAATAATTTTTACGTTCTTCTCATAAAAGTCGGCAGATCATTTTTGATTAACACCCCCTCACACACACACACACCCCCCTACTCACATTTTTTGTATTTACATCAAAATAATAGTTACATATACCTATTTCATCTAGGTACTCTGATCTATATACTTCACAAATACTGTCAATTCTAGTGACGATAAAAAAAATTAAAAATTAAAAAAAATTAAAGGGCAACACAATCTTTACTGTCAGATCGCCACATGAGTGTGGTAAGACATAACATAATGATAAGTCACAATCAGTTACGTCTAGGTTGAACATGACAGGGCAAACATGATCGTAACCACGACGTTTTGACGCATCGTCCTAACCCATCCATCCGAAGGCTTGCAACAGTTTTGTTGTAATCAATTTCCTTCACATGGCTTACCTTAACCTGTGGCCTATGGTTGTAAGGCACTTCCCAAAGATGTCGTAAGGGAGATTGGAATCTTCTGATCTTGACACAAGCACTCTAAGCAATTGGCAACTCACCAACCGTCGTTCATAGGTAAACTTTTAATCTTGTTGGCTTAGCCAGAACAAAACAGAAACGTAAATAGGTACAGGCCATCACAAAATAATCCCTTTAAGAGTGAAATATTGATATGTCAGTGTCAGTAAAGGTTACAATGAATCGTCTTTACCCAACAGAGAGTTTGCTGTGTAATAAAGTCATACTTGGTTGTAGACACGATATAAACCGCTTGTTCCTGAATTGCAAAAGCAAAGCAAGCTTGGCAAAAACGAATTTATACGATGTAAACAGAATGATAATAACCTGGCTCATTATTACTTAAACATTCCTTTGAACCATCCAGATACAGTTAGATCCAGGAATCAAAAACATGACCTATATCTATTTAGTTATCTTTTCTAACCGATCTTATTCTGGCGTCAAACGCTAACGACGATGGTCAGGTTGGGGCTGCTTATCACTTGTACTGCTAGCTATCGCATATAATGGATCTAGTTTAATTTGATATCTTAGTTATCTCTGTATAATAACAATTTGACTGACTCTACAGTATAGGAACTCAAATAGAGTCAAACAACGAGAAGAGCGATTTCACGACAGATAAACAATTTTGAAGTGATATTGGTAACAATAGTTAGTTCTATGATTCTTTAATCCCAAACTCAATATTTCCTTAACTTTCAAAATTTAATTGAGTTCCGTGGCAGTAAGCAAATTACTAAATTTATATACCAATGGAATCTTCTTCCTAAACCCCAAATAGTCATTAATCCCGATTACTACCACGTATCTACAATGATGCTCCGAAAATCTAGTCATAAACAGATTTCTCCTGCCAGGGTAATGCATGCAAACACAATACCGATTTATCCCAAAGAGCGTACGATATCACGGCGAAAAACGAAAGCATCTTAAATCATTTTCGGGGTTTGTAAACTATATTTTAATACCTCCTGTTTATAGCTATGGAAAAAATGGGTAAGCGGCAAATAATTGTGTTTAGAAGGAACTTCAATGGAGGCGCTACGTACGTGTGTTTATAGAGGAAGACAGCCCACTCATGATTCTGGCAAATAACTAATTTACTGTCTGTTTTTATACACCCATATTTTAAACAGTGCCATGCCAGTCCTCCCTCTCAATGTGACTACATTTTGCGACTTTTTATGCCCGAGACATAGTGTGGGTGATTTTTCTCGATATATCCATAAAGCCCAGTTTAAACTTCATAAATTTTTCCTGACGTTTTTGCTTTCGCAGAACATATTGCGGTTGGCGCCATCATGTCTGCCCCTCACGTGGTTTTAATTTTCCTTGCAGTTTTTGATTAAGTAAAATGTTTGGGGGGTGTGATGCAATTTTCTCGAGAAGGTGAGAACAGGAACTTAACAGTTGACAAAATTAAACTTGTCTTTTATGTTGAAGGGCTTTTTTAATAGTGTGCGGCTAGAAAGTGTGCATAATTGACGTCAATTGATTTTTGATGTTTATCGAAACATTGCCTCAACAATAAAATACTGATTATATCTTCCTGTACTGTTTTTTGGTCTAGGTAAAAGGTAACCATAACCCTTTCATTAAGAGCGGGTAATATGAAGTTATCTAAGACATAACGTGACCTATACAATTAGTAAATGAAGCGTATTTTGACAATTTTTCTCTTTTTTTGTGATCAAAACTGATTAAAGGAATTTTGCTTTAAGTACACCCTTCGTTCAAGGAATAATTACTTACCTTGGGCATTTAAGTAAGGCAAAATAAATCATGACATTTTTAGAACTAGCTTCGTTAGTCCTTTTTGCTACAAGTGTTAACATTTGAACAATAAACTGGGCTTGAACTAGTGAATTGGAATCATGTTCTTGAATGCAAGGTCTCAGAACTGAAAGACGTAAAAATTAGCTATCCGATAGCAATGCATATATTCTGTAAAAAAAGGATTCCAAGGTGATTATCAGAACGATATCTCTGATCCGATGGACTGTATACAATTTGAAATGACATACGTTTGGCAATTTTCAGGAACTAACACCTATGTCACATAAGGCACAAGATGCATAAAATGCAGTGGTAGATAAATGGGGAATGGAGTGTGAGCAACCTGTATCTAATATGGTCCTTCCTGGTCCCTTGAAATGCAATGAAAATTGCTCACAAAGATGGCAACTTTAGTTCTTTATGCCTTCAACGTAGTCTGCTATCTGAGGTGTTTCATAAAAACTTGTCCAGTCAAGAACAGATCATTGGCAACAGGTAGTATGAGTCCATTCTCAGAAGGGCTCACCTTCTTCTGAGCCTGACAACGGAATTACCTCCCCTCCCTAACGAGAATGTAAGTTACAGGAAAATGTATGCATGCTGATTATTGTCACTACTAAAGGAGGATAACATAACTGACATACATGAAAGTTGTAGAATGGATTGGGTTCTTCACTTTCTGGTTACGTATTGGCTTAATTCTTAGTATTAGTAGTAGCAGTAATAACAGTAGTAGTGTAAACACAATTTATTTCTTTATGAAATTAAATTACAATTGCTTCACTTTACAAGTAACTTGAAGTTGGGTACTTAAATCTTAAATATTTAAAAAACCCCTAAATTCTAAGCATTACAATTACTTTGCTTAAAAATTCATTACTTCTGGATGTGTCTATTCTTTATTTCTTAAACAAAATTCGTAGTAAGTTCTTCGTATGGCAATGTTCATAATTTTTCTGACCATATAGTTCTTTGCATTATTGTTGTATCCTGTATTAATGAAAGCTGTTGATGTTCTATGAAATTCGTGTATAGTTATGACTGAGGGACTGAGGTACCCAGAAAGATCAGCATAGGTAACTGTGTTCCATACAGATTCCAAAGAAAAAGTAACAAAAGTTAGGACAGAGTCATGGTGCCTTGTAAGGCGACCTTGTTGAAGGTATATTTTGCACCCAGAAACTACACGAAGAAGATACTCAAGCATTAAGTAAAGAGAGCAATTGGTAGGAGATGAAATACCCTATCTAACCAGATTAGACTTTGTTGGGTCTGTCCTCTTGCTCAGTACGGAATGCTCTAAGGATATCCTTTGCGTTCTTATAGACATCATACTGAATATTTGTGAAAGATGATGTGGATTTCCATAGCTCTTTTATATCGTCGTTTGTTTTTAGGGAATTACGAGACACTGTCTGACACTGGCAATATTTGATAGGAGGGAGACAGAGATTAAGGGGAATTTGTTCCTAGAAGGAAAGATGTTGCTAAAAGTTCCAGAGATTGGAATTTCAAGCTACCTATGGAAGTAATCAAAGGCTACATTATCAAGGTGCTCAGATACCCAAGTTTTTGTGGATCAGAAACTGTTAGATACCAAGAGAATTTTGATGGCAAAGCAATAACATAGTTTTAGGATGTACGGGAAGAAAGTCATACTATCTTTAACAGTGTTAGTGCGCTCCGATTTGTGAACCTGGCTAGACATTTTAAAGTCAAAATGACGACCCAAGTAAAGAAACGATTCTCCCTGCTGTACAGTTGGGATTGGCTTATTCGTGCGAAAAAGCTTTGTCTGAAATTGTACAGATGTTGTAATAGCAGTTTTTATACCAAATGTCACACATTTGTGCACTCCTATGATCATTTCAGCCCATTCACACCATATTGAAAAGTTATTTAGAAGTAACTAGTCCTCATACTCTTGCCCACTGATGACTGCTGCAGCATCTGCAAACTAGAATAAATGAACTGGAACTAAGGTCGATGCACCCTCAGTAACATACACTAACTGACCCAATTTCTAGCAATTAAAATGTTGAATGACTGTGTTGAAGCACACGCTGAAGAGAAGTGGATTTAAGCAGTCACCTTGTAAAACACCATGTCGAATAGTAGTGGTAGTAGTAGTAGTGGTAGTAGTAGAAGTAGTATTAATAGTGGCAGTGGTAGTAGTAGTAGTGGTATTGGTATTTGTAGTAGTAGTTATATTTGTAGTAGTAGTAGTAGTGGTATTGGTATTTGTAGTAGTAGTTGTATTTGTAGTAGTAGTAGTGGTATTGGTATTTGTAGTGGTAGTAGTAGTATCAATAGTGGTAGTGGTAGTGGTAGTAGTAGTGGTATTGGTATTTGTAGTGGTAGTAGTAGTATTGGTAGTGGTAGTGGAGGTGGTCGTAGTAGTAGTGGTAGTAGTAGTAGTAGTAGTAGTAGTGGTAGTAGTAGTAGTATTAATAGTGGTAGTGGTAGTAGTGGTATTGGTAGTGGTAGTGGAGGTGGTCGTAGTAGTAGTGGTAGTAGTAGTAGTAGTAGTAGTGGTAGTAGTAGTAGTATTAATAGTGGTAGTAGTAGTGGTATTGGTATTTGTAGTGGTAGTGGTAGTAGTAGTAGTAGTGGTAGTAGTAGTAGTATTAATAGTGGTAGTAGTAGTGGTATTGGTATTTGTAGTGGTAGTGGTAGTAGTAGTGGTAGTAGTAGTAGTATTAATAGTGGTAGTGGTAGTAGTAGTAGGGGTAGTAGTAGTGGTAGTAGTAGTCGTAATAGTAGTAGTTAGTAGTTGTAGAAGTGTAAAGTTTACTGTGTTGATGATGTTTGTAGCAGTAGTAGATCCCGAATGAAGGGAAAGTCATTTACAATCTAGTCCGAAAACTCCATTAAACTGAATCAATCGACGCATTTTCGGACTTCTGATTGGCAGGCAACTGCCCAAATATAAACTACTCCCAAACAACAATTATATGTCGATATGTATGGATATCACTCGATCTAAGTAAGTCATAGCAAAATGCTGCTGATCACAGCATAAAAACAAAAATTTTTAAAATATAGATTATATCAATGACCGAAATATACTTCAAACGGCGAAAGAATGAACTCTGAGTACGAAAACAATGTGTTGTGTTACTTCTGTCCAATGTTGGTTTGTCCAAAAAGATATCAACTGTTCATCGTCAAATCAATGATACTTCTGAGATCTAAAGTTAAGCCAACTTCACTGATTACAAAGTTCCTCTTATTCTGAGTAGAACGTTGTACATCAGATCATAGTCTGACGTGCAGGTCATACAGCTAATTTTGGAATTATCATTAAAGTTTGAGACCTCAAACATTGTAGGTTAGCGCTTTTAGTGGAGAAACTAAAAGTAATTCACGATTAGTTATTATATGAATAATTCAAGTTTTGTCCTTTGTCTAGCAAAGAACTTACAAGACACGATGGGTTTTATATTCTTCACATGGACTTAAACGACAAAGCCTTTTCTGAATCTCACAACAGTTCACAGGACTGCCGTCTACTAATTGAACCGTCGCTCGATTTCTGATCAGCTGTAAGAGGATTGAGCCAGTTGGCAGGTGTACAGGTTGTCAAGGCTAGAGAGGAATTAAATGATAAGATTGGTTCACAGCCAACGGACTTTTTCAGTCGTAAACCTCTCTCTCTTGCGGTATGGATTAATACGATACAAATCAACATAGCAAGGTTGTTTCGTGAAAACTGGGTATACACATACACAAGAGCGACGGATATTTTATAGAAAATAAAACATCGCACTATACAATCCGCGTGGTAGATGGAATGTGCTGACCACTAGCGAAGTTTCAGCAGTTCATTACAGGCTTAGTTCTGTGATGTAGCTTTCAAACATATTATAGAGTTTCTATGGATGAAAGGCTTCTAAGAATAGTCGGACTTGTTTTTGTCTTAAAATATTGGTAATAAAGTTGTGATATATGAATTATAAGCCGATTCCTCAAGCTTTCCTGCCATATTGCTTACACATACAACCATTTAGACTTACTGCAGAAACTTCGAGTCAAGGAAAATGATGGAAGGCAGTGGACTCAGGATACAAAATACGATTTGCCCTCAAAAGCTAGATGTTTAAAAATATATGAAAGTTCTTTCACTTTTCACATCTGTCCATATTTCAAAGAGCTTTGTGTACAAGTTCCCTTCGTTTAACAGAATCACTTATGGTGGCTGGAGACAGTAATTTCAGTTGGGTTTAATGTCAGTACTTCGTATGAAAATATCTGGCTGTTTATTAAATTAAGTGAAGATTCTTAATAGGACAGAAGCTAGTTTTTCATGTGGAACTCTGGGCCAATACCAGCGTGATAAGCATGCCTGTTCGAACTGTTGGGGATGATTACGATTATCGATCTGGCAACAGAAAGCAACACACGACTCGATTTTATGGCATCAAATTTCTTAAAGGCCAAGTCAGTGACGATGTTGAGAGGGACGGTACAAGCTACAGTGAATGTAGTGCTTTGTGCTCTCAAAATGATCCTGTCATAGATCTTTATGGAGCCCGTCAGTGTGCATTTATGGTTTGTGCTATATTTCTGATAATACTTGGAGTATCCTTTGTGTTAGCAGGTCATTTTACGCCGAGGCAAACAATCGCAGCTGCCTTAAAAGCCAATGGCACAACTGTTGGTGATGTCGAGAAAGCACGAAAATTCAACCTGATGCTTAGCAGGTTTACCATATCGGGCATGGTTCTCCTCTCTGTTGGTGGTGTTTTCTTTTCTCTTCTTCTTCTGCTTCCATTTATTGAGCTGAGATGGGAAACAAGTACAAGAAAGGGAAGGGGTTATCGGATAGCACCGATGTATCAAATGTCTGACGATAAGCCACCGGACTTTTTGGTAAAGGAAAAACAACTATCGAGGAGTTCAGTTGCTATGGAGGGAGCCGAAAAGTCACCTGCCTTTTCTTTTGCTGTTCTTCACCAACAGCTTCAACCCCCAGCGGATACACCTGGTTCAAAAGAACAACAGAGAAAATAATGGCTCCCACCTAATCTGCTTTAAAAATGTGCTTTATAGCTGCTTGTATTCAGAACCTAGCGAGCTCATTGATTTTGCCTGCACGATGACGCTATTGTAAAATATGTAGAAAGTAATACGCTACCAGTTTCTTTATCAGCTTGACTATGGTTACAACTAGAATGTTTTGCTTTATAAAATTGGTATACGTAAAGAATTAATAATTAGTCAAATTAATATAAGCTCTTAGACAAGTAACGGAAGATCTTACAGGAGATATCTTCTAGAATGTATAATAGCATCTTGTAACAATTAACAAGTAGGTAGTAAATTTCTGGTTTTAGTAAATTTCAACTTTCTTCTTTTGAATGTTTAGGTAAATATTTTATCCAGGTTTGGTTAGTATCCATACATTTAGAAACAAAAGATGTATACCATTTTAATTAAGAGCGTTAGAACTTTTTGACCAAGAATAAAAAATTTATCAATTATTTATAACTTATCTCCAGAGCAGTTTTAATTGAGGTTAGGATTAAAGAGTAAAATATGCATATCTGACTTCAGGAGGCCTCTATACTTACAATGAAAAAGATCAATTAAAACAACTTGCTGGCAGTTATATTTCGGGGTTTTTGTATCCTTAATGTTCGAAGTTTCTGTTGGGTAAGTATTGGAAAGATAATATTCTTTTATCAAGGAACACAAAATTTGATATACTTTAAAATATGACCATTCAGGAAGGGAGAAGAAGTAAATCTATGTTCAAAGAATACTTGCTTAATCTACAAAAAATTTAAAGGTGGAAAGTGTAGATTTCTTTATTATTTTTTGAAACTGCTAGCAGTATGCAACCGTCGTCTAGCGAGCGTGACTACGGCGATTATACAAATCAAAGTTTGTACGTTCAAATTTCAATCAAAACTAAGAATAAAAAGATAATTGCAGAGAGAGTAACGGAAGCTCACTTCCTTTAAAGAATTCACTTCATCGTTCCTTCACCATTCCCGGCATTAGATTGAGCGAAGTTCAATCACGAGTTACGCTTGACAAAGGTAGCCATCAATTATCAGCACTAGGATGACTTAGTTTATATACATGTGAATCATTTGAGAACGTCCTATGGTGAACGGAAATAAATGTGTCTTTCTTGAAGCTACAATACATCACAAGACATAAATATTGTTTTACAAAAACACGATTTTTCCATGATATTTAAATGTTGTTATATCATAAACAAATGGATAGCAAATTGCAAAGGGACGAATTAAAGGAACGGAGATAAGAACTCTTGTTTGTTACAAGAACCACATCACCTTTAGATCAGCTATTGAACAGACACCACACGTGTCTGTATTTAAACATGCGGGCCACAAAATATGACTTGCAATCGTTTGGTTTTCCTGATTTTCTCTCTGAATGCACTTTCAATTTTTACCCTCTGCTAAATAAAATAAAATAAAATACGTTTTCCAGTCAGAGGAACATGATGATTTCACCAATTTAAGTGTCAGTAAAAATATACACTAGACCCAGACTAATAAGGCCTTGAAATGTTCTTTCTCAAACCGTTTTGTCTGAATACCATTTCAATTTGAAAGAGGTCTTTTAGGTTGGTGAGTTATGAGTTTAAGTTCCCTCGCCGCCTCTGCTTTCAAGCCGTTATGTTAATGTTTCACCAGACAGACATATACCAGAGCACCAGTGTTTTCTGAAATGATATGCACAGATGCATGTGTACGTATGCGTATGTATATATACGAATTTTGTAATATTCTCGGTGATTGTGAACAGCCAGAGTTGGTTTTCGCGCTCTGTAGATGAAAGTGTCCAGTTCTAACTTAAGTCGGAGTTAACTAACGCCTAACTCATACAAGTCCAGACATTGATTACTTAAACAAGTATTTAACTGCATGTCAGTGACAAACCTTGTCCAGGCATAAAAAGTTATAGTGGAAAATTAACGATGAAGCGTATGGGAGATGCAAAAGAAAAAGGCTTGCTTTTTGAAATATGGAGAGATTTCCTCATCTCGTGGTATTTAAATAGAGTTATGAAAATATAGATTTTACTTCTAACACTGTATTGTAATAAAAGGAAAATAGTGAGCCCAAAAATTTTAGATTGAAATCGTGACTACCTCCATCCGTGGGTAGCGAGAAGGAATCTCTTACTCCCTCATCTTCTTCTTAAGAATGTGACATAAAGAACCAGTTAATAATTTCAAATATGCTTACTTGTTACGGACGTATTATAGTGTTTCAAATTGCTTTAGGACAGGAAGTAGTATTCTGCTACAGTTAGCTTCGGTTAGCTACCAAAGTCTGGCTGTAGCTCTAAAGGATATGTATTGGAGGGCCCCTTGTTATAGTTAGCTACCAAAGTCTGGCTGTAG
>JANTCA010004269.1:0-10313 GCA_024741275.1 Chironex yamaguchii
TAGTCAGATCAGTTTCCGACAGGGTATGAAGAGCAGCATCAAAAACGTCCATAGTTAAAAATAACAACAGACTATCAGTCGTCTTGTCCTCTGGGCAATTGGTCAAACGTAAAAATATGCTAAAATGTTTTAGCCATACCTGAACATTCATTACCCCATAAAAGGACTTGGCTTGTTAACAGCAGTACTGGTAGGAACCATCAAATGACTTTTAGTAGGAATAGTCATCCTCACCGCCAATTTGTAGTATTGAATAGAAGGAAAACGAATCATATACTTATGACAGAGATATACTCTCAATTGCAAGGTAAAAAAAGACAAATTTGCAGGGGAGTTTTAGGTTGTTATTAAGGGCTATTTCACAATCATACAGGCATTACATAATTACGAAATACTAGTTCCAAACCTCGATCCTATTAATCAGCACAACACTACATAAAATGCTCGTTTTAGTTACTTCTTCATTCTCAGAATCATTTTCTCATAGACAGTTACCTACTATTGATGCTTTGTTTAGCTTTAACACCAATGAATTAATGAAATATAAAATAGCATTTTTTTGGATAGACATCATTCTTTTAAAGTTATACCCCTATCGGTTTCTCAGATCACGGAAGAATTAAATTTAAGAATTAAGTTTCAGTGCTTACAACCCCCGGAGTTCCTTTTGGACCATCTTCGGCTCCCTGCAAATTCAGCCCTGAAACTTCCTTTCATTTGTAGCCCAGGTCTGCAGACATCACTAAATATGTCTGATAAATCTGTGTTAAAATTAACGCTTTGAGTGTAAACCATTTTCGATCTTATGACTTTATAGAAGGCCTCATGTAAATAGACAAGGTTGGTACCACGTAACCAAGGGCAAACAACACGAACCAATCAGTGCTCACCTCCGTTTACCGAGTGATAGCAGTCTCAGTAGCACTGCCGATATTCCTCGTTCTGCCAGATCGGATTTGGATATTCTCCTCTCTGGTTGCATCGACTGAGTATATCAAGGTCATCCGTGGTATGCTCTTAGAGACCTAATATTCCTCAACCAGGGAAGCAAAAGGCAGGGTCAACAGTGGGCTGTTATACAATTGGAGGAGCCAAAGAGTCTTGGGAACTAAAATACTTTGAAGGATCTACACCCTAAACTTATCTTGAATATGAGTCAATAGTCTTAAGACCATGATGGAGGGTTTTTCTGTTTCTTCTGCTCTACCGACGTCCTTTATGGTCTTGTCATACAACTTTCCAAGACCTTTTACCATTTGATTATTCACTGTAGTAATCTCTGAGCCGACAATGTTGAAGATAGTTTGAACCAGATATTGGACGAAATTGGTCAATCGTTTTTGCTTCGTGTTCCTTTGGAATGTAAACGCCTTCGGTTTGCCATTCAAGGTAAACTGATTTGGACCGGTATGCTTCAACCAGTGTCCTAAGGAGCTCCTGCCATAGACTAATGCACCGCATATACACAATGTACGGAACACCATTTGGCCCAGGCAGAGACTTGATTCGAGCTTTATTAAATGTTTTCCTCGACTGTCATTGGAGGAAAAACGTAGATGTCATCATTGTGCTGGAGGTCACCGGAACTATATGTCTTCACCAGATGTTCTTTTGCCTTCTTTTGTATTGCTTCCAGAGATCCCGACTTTGGTGGGAAAAACAGGGTCTTTTCGAGTTTGTACGGATTCCTAAGGAAGTGATAGCGTGTCTGTGCCTTCTGTAATTTCACCCTTGCTGCTCTCTCAGCCTTCATTAGACCTGAGTGTGCTGCTTTTGGCTGCTCCCACAATGACTTTAGACTCGCTTTCTCTTGATCTGGAGCTTCTTCAATCGGTTCCTCTCGGCATGCAACTTTCTCAATTTCCTGGAAATAAAATTTGGTAGCAATATAATATAAACATTATGAAGCAAAGGGTTACAATATAAGACGTTTCTCTTAGTCTGGCAGGTTATTCGTTTTCAACAAATAGACTTATTTGGTTTATATATACGTGGATACAGTTTCCTTTGCTACTGAATAGTCTACATATAGTCTCGGAACACGTCAGTAAATAGAAGACAAGTTGGCTCATAAGAAAAATAATCATTTGTGTATTTTTGCCCTATGATCTTTAGCTTAGACGTACGATAAGATCGCATCATCTATCATTATGTCTCATCTGTTTGACAGAATGATCCGCAGAGACATTCGTGGTTGCTTTTTGTTTGAGATTTCAGCTTTTGAAAAGAATTAAAAAATAGTTTCAGCTGTAACACTTCCCCAAGCAACGTAGGACATTTGGATAGCATCCAGAATAGAGAATTTTGGAAGTATTTTTTCTTTTCTAATCTATTTTTAACAGACATCGTCTTGTAGTGGGCTTTCAGTGATCAGATTAAGCCTTGGTTTATCGCCTAACGTTTTGAGGAGGTGTTAGGTGACAGAAATATTTATTTAGCAGCTAAGAAGTTATCAATGGAATTACAAACGTGAGTAATTTGTCACAAACTGCATTACCTGTTGCCAGTCCTGTCAGAGGTAGGTTTGTTCTTCAGGTCTAGGGATTTTTGGTTCAGTGCAATAGAACAAGCCAAATTGACGTTGTAGATCTGGTTGAGCTTGTATTTAAACAAGGTAGTTGTTCCCACCGGGCGATGATTACATCAATACATGCACTGCCTTCACCCGGAACTGTTTTAAATGACACATATCGTTTCTTTCAAGTAACTAGCCTGCCACTAGAAGCTTGGAAGTTTTCAATGTTCATTTTCTGGGCAAATCAAATGGCTTTAGTTGTAAAACCTAGACTAGAAACAGCTACTCGAACAATCAGGAGCGATTTAAACATTGCTTGATCCAAGTTTGCAAAAGTGCCCTGCCTCAATCGCTGGCGTTTTTGAGTAATTTCCTTTCTTCACATCTTCCAAAATTTTATCCTTATTTTTAACCAAGTAGATAAAGTGTTTGTTGGTATACGGTACCATTGTACTCTCAAAAACTTGTAAATTACACCTTTTCCACACATGCTGGAATCCTTGGCAACGTGAAAACGAGGATTATATAAGTATATTTCCCGACGTCTCCTACTTCTACAGTAAAACTACATTCATCCCGCTATTATTTCATGTTTAGTAGGGAGATTTTTCAGTGTGTAATAGGAATAAGACTTGAATGACTAATGCAAGCAATAGAGGTCTTAGTTATGACTAGACGAACGTGTTTAAAGGCAACATTTCATTGGCCAATTACAGTGGCGTAGATAGAAGGGGTCAGGGGGCGGGGGCGGAAAACCCCTTCTGGAGCTAAACGGCCATTTTGTCGGAAAATAGCTAATCTTGCACATCGAAACATTCCAAATCAAGTGGCTGAGGCTCCAAAAAATCCATTCACGCTTGCAAAAAAGACATCAGATGAGGTGAATAATCCAAATCGAATGGAAGGGGAAAAATTCTCAACAAAAACAGCTTCAAGTTGTCCAACATGCCTTCATGAAACACAAACAATTGAAACGTCAGAACTGTTTTACCTAAAATTACTTATAATGTTAATAAAACTTTCGAGGAAAAACAAGCACTAGAAGAAGCTGAGACTACTGCTGGTGATGAAGCTACTGAGTAGTACTACTGCGACTATTGAAGATCAAGATGAGACAAAAGGAAAGGCTTGGCTTTGATCTTTTGGAAAATATCCAACTGATGTAGCAAATTTTTGAAAAGTTCTAATCCAGAAATCCGGGCAGAAATTGTTAAGTATGGTCCGAGCCAACCATGTGCAGGGATGTCCCTACAGAAACCAATGAGTGAAGATTTCACACTTTCTGGTACATGAAGAATGACAACACTGTGACTGGCTTGTGTACTCAATAAAAAAATAAAATGTTCCGTTTTTGCTGCTGGCTATTTCCGTGTAAAGAAGAGAAAGGATTCATGAGTAACTGGGGAGAAGTTGGGCTTTGCAATTTTAGAAATGGGCTAGAAAAAAAATGTTTACACAAAGAATCATCATTTGCTAGTTTAGCAAAATGGAAGACATTTCAGAATTGCCTTTTGCGAGAAAAACTATTGACTCAGCATTTCAACAACAACTAAGTCAAAGGGAAAAGACCTTAAAGAGTCTTTACCGTATTTTCTCAGCAACTTTGTTCTTGGCACTGTAAGGAATAGCTTTCAGGGGTCACCGTTTTGAGAGTCAAGAGGATTCGGTTGAAAGTTTCGAGAATTGTGGAAATTACTTGGAACCGTTGAAGCTCATGGCGAGACACGATCCCATAATAGAGGCACACTTAGGAAGCAAGAAGTCTCGAGGGAAGTACATCTCACTTCACATTCAAAACGAGACTATCAGCTCCATTGTCACAGTTATGAAAGTCAACATTGTAAAAGAAGTCCAAGATACTAAATATTTTTAGATAAACTTAGATACGACACCAGATATTAGCCATACAGATCAGCTTGCTTTTTAGTTAGATACGTCCAGCAAGATGGAAAACCCGTTAAGGGTTTCCTTTGCTTTGAAATTATGGAAAGTTGCAAAGCAGTCGATTTTTGCGATAAACTTCTAGTCTTACTGGAAAGGTATGGTTTAGACCCTGGTCTAATAAGAGACCAAGAAATGGATGGTTGCTCAACATTGTCAGGTCATATTGGAGGACTGCACATTTTAATTCGAGAAATAAGTGGTTCAGCTCTTTATGAGTATTGTATGGCCCACAGATTAAACCTTGTTTTGGTCAAGGCTACAACAAACAATACACAAGTAAAGTCATGTTCTGTCATACTTGACAAGTTATATAGTTTTTTGTGGCAAGCCCCAAGCAAATTTTAGAATTGCACACAGAGCAAGGCAAAATAAGCAAGAAGAAGCAAATGCCAAAAGCTATTTCAGATATGCATTGGGCAGTGAGAGCGAGTGCTGTAGAAAAGGTAAGGGATAACTTTAACTGTTATATTAGGGCACTTGAAAGCTTGATTGGTGGCAATGAGCTTAATGCAATCAGTCTTGCTGATGCTGAGGCTCTCATTAAAAGTATAATGAATTTTGAATTTTTGATCATGTTATACTTATGGTTTGATATTCTCTCCATAACCAAGGCTGCAACAGGCAAGGTTCAAGGCCCAATGCTTAATGTTGGCATTTCATATCAGTTGGTTAAAAGCTGTGTGCAGCAGTTTTCTTCCATGAGAGCTTGCGATGAGCATTTTGAGGAAATAATGAAGAAGGCTGAAGAATGCAGTGCTTCTTGTGAGATCCGAGCAGAATTTACGAGGAAGCGAGTTTCAAGACGAGAAAAGGTTTCATGACCAAGATGTAGTACATGATCCCAGTTGACGAAAAAAGAAGATGTAAAATTGAAATTTACAACAATATTCTCGACATATTGATTACAGAGTTAAAAGCACGGTTTAGCGGCACAATGGTAGGAGTACTGAAAGCACTTCAATGAATATCTCCTGCAAACATCATTTCGGAGACATTATCATCCAAGTCACCAGTGGAGTCTGATTTCAAAGATCTCTGCACGTTAATAGAGTTCTACAATAAAAGATCTTCCTCTAAAGATACAGTGTCTCGATTAGCACTCACCCTTCCAGTATCATTGGCCCATGATGAAAGAGCATTCAGCTGCTTGAAACGAGTTAAACGTTTTTATTTTAAAATTTTACTCGTGTATGAGTACTTTTACTTGTTTCTGATTCATACTGAGTTTGTGTGTGTCAAATTGCAGTGGTTGACTTATGCCAAAAACGAGTCTTACATCTAAAGGTATCACATCATATTACACACAATTTTTTTAAATGGATTGTTTAGTTACTTGAATTCAAGTTGTAACTTTGCCAGACTCCTTCTCAGATTTCTGTATAAAAATGCATTTTGTACAACTTGATCCTTATCATGTTTTGGGTTGCAATGTCTTAACTGTAACTCCATTATTGCCTGGTGACATGCAAGGATGAGAAAGGAAGAGTGTTGGGATAGGAATGGATGGGACACGCTACTGTAAAATCAAGTCCCCAGAATGGATATCAAGACCATTTATTAACCATATCCTGTGGCGATAATTCCAAGCTATTTTAGAGTTTGTCCTCAAGTGTTTATTAGATCCATAGTAACAGAAGAGAGGCCTCTCTCTTATATCTAATGATTATATCACAGAATGGAAATACCAGAAGCTTCACTCTCATCGGAACCCTTTGATTTCAGACAGACAAAATGTGAGATTACATGGGGATGAGGCGCCATTAATCCAGCAAGTGTATTCGCCAGCCACTCGTGAAGAAAACACTGCCAACTCTCATAGTAGTGAAAGAAATTTGGAGATCAAAGATTAGTTTAGACCAATTTGTCAGACATGGGTACTACAAGATTGTAGGTAATAGTAAGGCCTTCTGAAACAACTAACCAGGAAGGATGGATATCGAGACAGAGCTCAAAAGTACAGTATGGGAGTGGTGGAAATTTCCTCTGATACCAAGTTAAATTTGACAATCCGCAAGGAAGGGTATAAAATAACCTTTCATTGGGCGCTATGTGCTACGAAACTTGAACAATTTAAACACCATGTTTGACCTGACTTTCTCCGCTGTCTACCTGATGCCGTGTTTCGACTTTTAAATTTCCTGCTAAAATTACTTGGCGCCAAAGAGAAATATTTTTTGAAATGGGACATGCATAGTACAATGCATGGTAATTTTGTTGAGAAGACTTGAGTAAGTTGTTTCTGTGATTATATCCAACGATATAGATGCCCAACGGTCCCTTCGGGCATCTTTTTCATTGACTAGATCCAATTATTACATCTCTTTAGAGATCAGTGGTAGCACCAGGCTGTTATAAAGAACTGGAGAAATAACCTATTGTTTAAATATGAGTCACATGCTGCAAAGCCTCATGGGATACAGACATCGGAAATAAAATTGCAGCCACCAAAACAGTCAGAGCATACTGACCGTACTGGAACATCCAAGTCATCAAGTTGTACCTCAATTTGTACTACGAGTATCATCAAGACAAGACAGAGAGAGCACAAAGAAAAACCCTCTGCTACATTATTATACTTTTTTGATAAAGAAATTTTCACTATTGTAAAGTACAGAAAAACAGACAAATTTACAGGAATGTTAATCAGTACAAGACTGCAGTGGTAACCTCAAATTTTCTATGGAATATTGAAGATATGCTTCATAGCAGCAGATGGCAATGATTTTCATCGAAATCATTGAAATTTAACAGCTTACTTGTCTCGGATCTGTTGGATATTACATCAGTAAGAACTGGTGACACTATTGATAGGGAGAGTTTCTTGTTGGAGTTTACTTGACCGTCCCATTTTTGTCTTCTTGTTGTAAATAGGACGGATGTGTAAGTAAGTTAATTAGTAATCACATGGCTTCTACAGATAGCAAATTAATATTGATTTAAGTTGGTGACCCAGTAGTATATTGAAACAACTTCTAAATGTACTTGTTGAAGAACTGCAAAGAATTTGAATTCAGTTTTAATGGATATTTAGAGTGTAAAAGTTATGTTACTTATTCACAGGAAGTATATCATCTTTACCTTACTATTCTTCACTGTATTTAATGTAAGAAAATTTTGGTGATGCTTTACTTCAAAGTAAGTGATTCCCTATACATGGCGTGCACTAATGCACCAACAGGAAAATAGAGACAGATACTATATGGTTGTTTCTTACATTTAGATTCTTGGTATGCTACTAATTGTAACTGCAAGTAGACAAAGGACAGTAGTAGCTTGTGTCTCTGTGCTTGAAATATGTGGAGAATTTTTAGTTTTATATTAGACAATTTCTGAGGCATGAAGAATTGCCATCCTTCTTCAAGGTTTATGATTTGTAATTGTTCATCAATTTTATCATAGGAAATAAAAACACGTTTGGTATTAATAAACTACATTTGAAGACCAACTACTTCTTACAAAGCAATTTTATTCAACAGTACTTAACATAAGTACTAACAGAGGTCAAGAAACAATTTACAAAGTCAGTGGTCATCAATAGTTATTTATGGTAATATGAAAAATATGGTTGCCTGTGAGGAGTATATATATTTTCAACACGTTTTTTTGACAGTATGGCAATAGCGTATCTGAAATAAGGTCATAAGCATTTAAAGTCTTTGAGCTGAAAGACATATGTGTAGAAACTTTTACTCAGAGCGGAAATAGATTTCTGCAACTGAAAGCACATCATTCATATGCATTAGGTGATCCTTAAAATGCACCAGTTCATTTATAAAACACATTGGATAATGTTTATACTGCACCAGATATATTCACAAAAAGCAGTAAGTGATAAGCAAAATGCATCAGATCATTTATCAAATGCATTATATCCTTCATCAAACTTAATATGTGATATGTCAAACAAATCAGATCATTTGTGAAGCGCGTTATGTGATGTTTATATTGCACCAGATATATTTACAAAACGCACTAAGTAATAAGCAAAATGCATCAGCTCATTTATAAAACGCATTATATCCTTCATCAAACGTAATATGAGGTATGTCAAACACATCAGACAATTTATAAAACGCGTTAGGTAATGTTTATACTGCACCAGATATTATTTACAAAACGCAACAGGGGATCTGTAAAACGCGTCAGATCATTCATATGCATTAAGTGATCTCTAAAATGCACCATGTCATTTATGAAACGCATCACGAAATCTGTAAACGCATTATATCCTTCATCAAACATAGGCCCTAATATATGATCTGTCAAGCACATAATACCATTTATAAAACGTGTTAGATAACCTTTAAGACGCAGAAGAAGCAATTGCTAGGCTTTATTTGAATGCCATTCACATGCTTCATTATATTTTGGAAGACACGTTTTGGCCAAAAAATTGGCTTTGTCGTGAATTGCTTGCTCACTACACCTTCCACAATTTTGGGAAAGATAAACAAACATAATTTCATGAGGTCAATTTAAAACAAACACGTACTCGTACAAAGTAATTGTTGCTTTTCGAGTCCTCAAGTGGTAGTTAAGTTTCGGCATAAACTAGCAAATCCAAGACGTTCCATAACTTCTTTTTGTGGAGAAAGCCGTGATGCACAACCTTGCCTTCTTGGGCTTCATGACATTTTTTTTATCTTTTATTTCAAAATATGACTTGTGCAGTACATTACATGAGTACATGAACATTTATTAAGTAAGTCTTGGGCGTTTGTTTTGAATTAAGACAGATAGGGAGGGAAATGCCATGGGATGCTTTAAAAGAAACTGCGGCCTTATGCTGCGTGAATTTCAGGGAATTTTTCTTGAAGTCCATATACCACAATCTGTTATAATCTGGGAGTGGTTTTGTAACTCAAAACAACAACCAGAGAACAATAGGATTTGTCGGTCTTGGGCAACGAGGTATAAGAAAAGCTAGAGAGTTAACATCAGAGTGAGGTTGAAGCCACCTTGCTTATCAACGAACTCGGTTTGTACGGCAAAAGATTCCCATTATATGTTATGTACGGTTGGTGTGTGCTTGTGTTGAATTTCAAAATAACGATATCTTGCGTTGGGTTTGGTAGGTAAATTCGACAAATTAAGAAAAGAAAGCCTTTCGACTTTTGTCAGGACACTGGTTTCGTTGGTCTTGGGTAAAATATAATTTTCGTGTAACAAGGGTCAAGTTCTGCATTTCCCTCGTCGTTTGGTGAATCATAAAATCTTAAACTGAAGCTCGACCATTTACTAGTTGCTTCTCTCTTGTTGAATCCAACATCCCGAACTTGAGGTATGGCTTAATGCATACCACCTAAAACTGGGTTTACAGTCACATCCGACAACTTGAGATAACATACAGTTGCACTTCTTAAGTAAGGTAACTAGTCACTGTAATAGACGACGGTAATCTCTTATTGCAAATTTCGACACAAATTGACATAGGGCACTTGTTTGCTTACATTGCCGTTTTTACTTCATTGCAGCGCTTATCTTTGCTATTTCATACCTACAAAATCCAATTCGTATTCATAGCTCTTTCCATCAAATAGGTTTGTTTACTATTGCAGCTGCGAATTTTTTGCCACACAAACTTCGTGTCCAAGGCTTCAGGTTGTCAACATGCAAAAAGCCCCGAGTTGACACTCTAGCTTTTCCTATACGTCATTGGTCTGGGGATTTATTTATGTCTGTGGACGTAACATAAATGCATGTCCATAATGGCTGCCATTGGAGTTGGGTTGATAATGTGAGCCCCAAATTAAGTAATTTTCCCCCAACATACATAGCCATTACTCTCCTCGCTGCTTTTTTTGCCAACTTGTAACCTTCTATTGTCTCCTCACACCTGTTCATATCCCTCAGC
>JANTCA010004270.1:0-10312 GCA_024741275.1 Chironex yamaguchii
TTAAATAATGATTATGATTCCCTTAATTTGTAATATCAAGACTTGTTGATTAACACTACTTTTGTCTCGTTACTGTTTCGACCGTTCCTTGTGTATCAGGCTACTTAGACCTTTAGGCGGCGGTTCCGTAACAATGTTAAACATTGAAAATAAATCGGTTGTGCTACATTTGTTCTATGCAAGCATTGCCATCCACATGTACAACTCACAATATGCCCATATCCAGTCATATCCCTTGTAAGAGCTTTATTGTAACATGCACCCCCCCCCCCCCCACCCCCGTCAGAGATAAAACATGGAATGGGAGATTTATGTATAACAACTCTTGAACAAACAGCTTAAATTCATACCATTTACAAAAGTGAAGTGCTGTGGAGCTAGTACATGTCCGAGGGTAAAGGGTTCCTAAATTTAAGACGAGTCGTTACTCGGTAGTGAGTCCATGTTGGTGGTCTCTAGTATTTCCATGGACGAGTTGACATGAAAATTATATGTTGAGTGAAAAAAGGTAAACAATAATATTGGACGTAACCTTAATGAGAATTGTCAACTTCTTTGGCACAATAAAGCAGACTTTCTTTAAAGTAGTCAGTCTACATTATAGGCTGAAATGATACGAAATTATGACAACAGCGATGCAAAACAAAAATGGACAGATGGAGCAGGTGGAGCAGGTTTGCAACTTATTCCGCATAGGCCTGACAAATTGCTGATTTATACAAACGTACTGTAGTTCAAGAGGTATACATCGACGACTCCGAATATGGAAAACTTTCCAACAACAAATGCCACACTGATGGATTTAAAGGACATCAGTTACGAACCTTGCTGCAGACCAGGAAATTTATGTTCGCTTACAAAGCTAAAGAGCAGAGAAAAAAATAGACAAAAAAAATAGACAAAGTACTACTCACGTTTCAGAAGACAAAACTACACGAATCACAAGAAATCTGACAATACTCTTTCCTAAAGAGAGAACAACAAAACGTGTTAAGCAATCACCAAAGACGGATACAGATGGTATTGGTCTGTCTTTACAACACCTCCTTAAGAACATTGCTCAACTGTTTGATCTAGCAAAGGGTGATGCTAGCACCGTACACTAGCATGGCACTGATGTGCCTTCGAATGGATCATATTCCGCACCTGACACGTGACTAACAATAATTCGAAATAGATGCCTTAAGCTAGGCGCACACGAGAGCATTTTGCCTGAGCAAGGCACCATTCGTGACACTTTGCATGAGACTATTGCTTACGTGTGCGGTGAGTTTTCTGTCAGAATCTAGACATTCGTGACGAAAAGACAAACATTCAACATGTTTAAGAATTTTTCTTAGGCAAGGTATCATTCGTGTCACTCACTTTGCTTCACGTGTGCGGCGAACGAAAGGATTTTGCTTACGACTGAGCAAGACTACGCATGCTCCATTGAAATTTGGCGCCCAAAAATCAGGTTCGTTTTCAGTTTGCTTACCCAAAATGCTCTCTTGAGCGCCTAGCCTTATATCATAAAGAGTAGATCCTCTTAGTGTATCTCGATATTCTCAAAGAACCCACAGTTACCAGGTCTTTTTGAAGAGATTAATTTTTACGCCAAACAACGTTTGCCTTTGATGTCTGAGTCTGTAGTTCTTGTCCTTACGCTTTGGCAGTCTAGTAAATTTCTATCCTATTTCAAGAACTTTCGATCGGTTTGTACTGACCCTATGTTCTATGAAAACGCACCACTGTGTATTACTTGTCTTGGAATATGCTCTGATGCTTCTGTAGGACATTAAAATGATGATCATGCCCCAGTAGCCACGTTATAACATGATTGATACCTTAATCACTTTCTTCGGACTCGCTCATGTCGTCACCCTCCAAGACATCAATTTTGAAGGGATATTCCTGATCACAGCCCATATAAGAATCACTCATAAAGTAAAGATTGTACGAGTGGTGTCCAGCTGAGGGAGCTATGAAGTCCAACTTTACTTTGGCCTTTTGTTGGAGTGTCAATCTTTTAATTGATATCAGGCTAAAAAAGGGATAGAAAAAGGTTCAAGGTTAACAACTGCCTTCAAACGGCATAGATAAGTCGAGGAAACAGTATTCGTGTTTTCTGAGTGAGAAAGGAACAGCTAACATAGACTGTACGCAATGTTCAGGTCTACCAAATTCAATACTTGCAATTTCACATTATGGATTTCACACTGGTTGCCTATTACGGACTTTGTTTACTTTACCTCAGGTTAAAATGTCTGTGGAGTTAAGATCCATCTGGAACTTGAGCTCATTGCGTGGAAAAGGGATTAGCCTATGTGCGTTTGGCAACAATTACTATTTACAAACAAAGTTCCTGTGTTTCAGCAAACATTGATTACCTGTTCGATTTTGATTCTCCGACTACAAGCCACCATCCTTCTTCTCTCTTTTGTGGGAAAAATGGTGCAATGACAGGCCCTGCTTGTTCGTCTTCCCTTTCTAAACCAACCAAGACAACAACAGGCTTCCCACTATAAAAGAACAGGCAAATATCAGGTCATTCTGTTAAAAGAACGTACATAAACCTACAGCGTGATAAACAAGACATCAAATTCTTCTAGACATTAACTCAAGTTCAACTCCATGTCAAGTTATCATATCACTCTATTTTTTTTATTTAATATTAATAACGTAATACAGGTAACATATGTTCTTTTGACTAAATTTATCATAAAATACAAATTAATAGCGGAGATTACAAGGCCGACGCTAAACGGCACGATTACTCAATGTTTTTGCAGTACTCCAATGCTCCTTTGGCTATAAGGAACCCTCACTCCAGCCCCCCGCTCCAAATCCTAAAATCCTGAATAGCAATGGCGGCATCTTTATATCTCTATCTTTATATCTATGACTCTATATCATTTCATTCAATTGACAAAAGCAACTTACGATTGAATGTCATCTTTCTCTTGAACTTCAAATGTTAACTCAACATTTGGATAACGATTGCAAAACCTTGCAACATCCTGGAATAGACACAAAAAAAAGACACTGAAGTAAAATATATGAAGTAAAAAGAAAGATCTTGATGATTGAAATCTGATGAAAATGACAAATACCGTCTTTTTGTTTGATAAGATTTGGAATAACCATTAACAGTTTTATTCTGGAATGATAAATTACAGTGTGACGGGCACTTAAAGTCAAATTTAAGTCAATACGATTGACAAAAATGCAAAAAATATGTTCAGCTGAGATGTTCACGAAGGAGCCAGGAGTGAACCCAGACTTTGTCTTCTCTTTGCGCTATCCTAAAACGGTTTACTACCCTAGCGTAAGATAGTACGAACCTAACGTTATGGCTACAGAAGTAAGCTGTTTTAAGGAATGCGTGTCTATGTGACGTAACGTGTAACTTACAGAGAATATTTTGATGCCGGAAGTACAAACCTAACCGCAAACAGTAATCTCAATCACTAACAAACACACCAATATATCAGCAAATGTTTAACAACAGGGGAAGAACCCAGAAAACAAAGGCTTTGGCCCAAAGAGCTACGTGTTCAAACCCAGCTCAGGACAATCAATCTACAAGAAATTACAATTTTACAGAAGCACTCAAAACGGGAGATTATCAAAAGTGATTGAATTTTGTTTTAAATACTATCTTTATATGCTGGGGATATAGAGGCCTTGCCCTAATTGTGCTAAGTGAGAATATGATTGCATAAATAGACTGTACATGAATATTGATGTATTAATGTAGGAAAATGTGACAGCAGCACAATGTGCATAAGAAATCTTCACCTGCATCTGTTGTTCGGTTAACTTTAACAGTTTATTTCGCTCATCGTCTTCCATGTCCATGATATCAAATACAGATTCAATTTCCTGTTGAATAAAAGAACAACAACATGTGTTTTATCTATTGAAACATAAAAATACATGATGAGCTGGGGAGACGCCTGTTTATTAACAAGTTCGGCAGCATAGGTAGGTCTTAAGTAGTTTAAAGGTTCTAACAGAAACCTCCCAGTCTTCCTCTATCTCTGAAAGAAAAACTCTCCTAGTCTTTCTCTGGTTCAGTTCAGAAACCTCCTCGTCTCCCTCACGCTCTGATAGTTCATCTCAGTCTTCCTGTATCTCTGAAAGAAAAACCCTCCTCGTCTTTCTCTGTCTCTGACAGAAAACTTCTAGTCTTCTTCTGGCTTTCAGCTAACAGATCATCGCATCTCCATCACTATAAAATTAATCACCTGGACAGTTAGTTACATTTCTAATCAAGGCCAGTATTTACAGTTAGTTATCAAGCAAACAGCACACCAATGTTCCGTTTATACCTTTTCCTGGCACTTTTTAATCAACTCCGGCGAGAAATGTGGAAGTTGCTTGAGGTAGGGATCTTTATTCCACATTGCTTGGGTTACCTGTGGACGTAAAAGATAGTAATAGGAAAAAACTATGACACTATGAACTCAAGATTGATTTATTCATAAAAAACTCAGTGTGTGACACGATACTGTTAAATAACACTCATGTCCAATGGTGATTTCACAAAGCAGAACCAGTCTTTCCTTCATCATAATGCTATTCTGTGCAAACGTCATCCTTTACCCTGTATCTCCAATTATTACTTGCATAGGTTCAGATGTTCACTAGTATCTTACGTTGCTGAACTTCTTTAATTCTAACGAATTACCCCGTCACAAGTGTAAGTAGCCTAGACGGGACGAGTATAGACAACATATAGGCTATATCATAAAAAATCAGAAGCAGTTACACAGAAAATAACGGCAACGTTAATTCGAAACTGTACCAAACACTGTTGCAATAGAACGTCAACGCATTGCAATATTACCATTTGTGCCAGTTCCATGGCAGTAAGTGCTGGTGAAAGCCACCCATTACTGCTGAGGACGTCAACGCAAGCTTGAATAAGACGCATGGCCTGTGAAAAACAGAGGTACAGTATTTTATCATCAAATATACAGTATTACGACATCTGCTTAAAAATAAACTACAAGCAGCCAATAGTTCTCGAGCTCTAGGCCAGAACTGGACAGTAAACCTCTTGTCATCTAGAAATGAATATTTGAAAATTTCACGCCCATGGCAACCAAGACAATAAAGAACTTAACGTAAAGCTAAAGTACGGCCAAATGTACCATCATCACCCATCTTATAAACTTCTCCCGACACAAAATTGGCTTCTCCTCACACCGGATTGGCTTCTCCAGACACCGGATTGGCTTCTCCCGACACCGGATTGGCTTCTCCCGACACCGGATTGGCTTCTCCCGACACCGGATTGGCTTTGCAAAAACGAGATAAACTGAACTGATTCGGTCGTGAACTGTTGGGCACTCAAACGTCCAAGAGTCCAGCATCGTACCTACTGTAAGATTATCAGTGTGAGAAAATACAAGCGAGAAAACTACAGACCTCCTGTTTGGCAGCAAAACTAAAAAGAAGAGACAAAAAAGATTCAACTCTCAATTTCCAAAATTTTGCTACCTTGCCAAGAATAAACTCGGTATCTGACTGCATCTCAGCCGAAAGTTGCATCCTGGACAAGTGTGCCTGCAAAAGCAGATTTGTCTTCACGTGAGGATCGTTAAACTTCGGGTTTGTCAATTTGTACGGGACCCGGTTGGCAAGCTGTTTGAAAGTAAAAAAAGTACAATAAAGAAATCATTGCAGACTGGATCACTGATAATAGAAATTGTAATAAAATACACAAAAACAATACAAAAAGACAAAACAAAATAAACAACTATTTGGAATATCTAAACAAAACGACTCCATGACAATAGCAAGCCACTTGCGACTACCACAGGCACACACACTAACCAAATAGCATATGAACGAACAAGTCAGTTATAAAGACTGCACCAATTCCACGTGTACAGTAACGATCATCAACACAAATGCAAAAAAACTGATACCCGACGCAGCTTTCTGATTATTCAGGTCCCTCATTCTTTGCTGGGGTTGAGAACGAACCATGCGCGAATGTACAGTAAAGGCCTAATACATGACAGAACTGTACACCGAAAAGTCGCGGATGGTCCGTTGTTTTCTTCAAAGGGCTACTAAGTTACAAATTTTACTGATTATATACAAGCCCCATGGCACTACATTTTGTGTAAATAATCTTTTTAAAAAAGTCACCTGTTTCAAAATAGAATCCTCGTGTTGTCGAATTGGTAAATTTTCATACTCGTACGCTGATGAGATGATCTCAATCAAACCTTTCATCTTTGTTTTGGCCGTCAGCGAAACACTAAACAATTCTAAAAAGACAAGTATTTATAAAAATTTTAGTAGAATAAACGTGAGAACTGTATCATCTATGTAGTGGCAAAGGTGCCTTCGGCATCAGAACGAGACAACGTAACAACAGAAATGACAAGGTTGTTGCCAGCGACATACTGTCATTACTAGACTGTTAGCAGTCTCAGCTGGCGAAAAAGATAAAGAAGAAAATGTGTGTACTATACCGTAAACGTACAGTACTCTTAGTCATAAAACTCACCTATAAAGCTTCACGTCGGACACTGATCACAAAATACCACAATGCCTAGTTTCTAGTGTAATTTTCGGATCGAAAATTGGTCATTGAGGACGAAATGCACATATGATTCGTCAAGGGAAAACAACTGAAAACTTAAGTTTTATACCTAACAAAACTTTTCAGAGTTCAGTGCTTATTATTGGTCCATGTAATCAGCAGAGTTGTTGTTTCGTTGAAGTAACCGCACAAGGTTGGCTAGGAAATTCTTTCCAAGTACGAATGCTTGTAACGCCATCACCCCACCCCACTTATTTTCAATACAGTCAGGATCTCCCTTGCTGTTTAGTTGTTACGAGTAACAAAAAGAATATCAAAATACTATCACGAAAACAATGATGCATGCACTTGGAGCGTCATTCATCACTGAGCACAAGCATCACTGAGCACAAGCATCACTGAAATTGACTTTCTCCGGAAATTCTTACTTGTAATCGTAATCAAGAGTGGCTTCACGAATGGCCTACCTACGGTATTTAATACATTCACAAAGATCGTCCTTCGTTCACGGAAGCGGGTAGCGTATACATGACGTACCTATAGTTGTATAGTTGATGTAGTAATAAGCTGCAATCATGCCAAGATTTAGTGGCGAGACATTCATCTCATCCTCTGTTGAAATACACTAAGATACAAAATAAAGAAATGCGAGGTAAATGTACTACACAGGTAGGCAACGACAAGTATTAGACAGAGATATCAAAAGGCAGACACACTGAAAGGAAGATATATCAAAAGGCATACACACACAAAGGAAGATATTTGAAAAGGTAGACATACAGAAAGGAAGATATATCAAAAGGTAGACACACAGAAAGGAAGATATATCAAAAGGTAGACACACAGAAAGGAAGATATATCAAAATGTAAACACACAGAAAGGAAAATATATAAAAAGGTAAACACACAGAAAAGAAGATGTATCAAAAGGTAGACACACAGAAAGGAAGATAAATAAAAAAATAGACACAGAAAAGAAGGTATATCAAAAGGTAAACACACAGAAAGGAAGATATATCAAAAGATCGACACACAGAAAGGAAGATATATCAAAAGGTGGACACAAAGAAAGGAAGATAAATCAAAGAGTAGACACACTGAAAGGAAGATACATCAAAAGGTAGACACACAGAAAGGAAGATACATCAAAATGTAAACGCACAGAAAGGAAAATATATAAAAAGGTAAACACACATAAAAGAAGATATATCAAAAGGTAATCACACAGAAAGGAAGATATATCAAAAGGTAAACACACACAAGGGAAGATATATCAAAAGGTAAACACACAGAAAGGAAGATATATCAAAAGGTAGGCACACAAAGGCAAATATATCGAATCATAGATACACAGAAAAAAAGATATATCAAAACAAAGATAAACAGAGATATGGAAAGGTACGCACACGGAAGGTCAGAGATATTGAAAGGTAGATACAAAGAAATGGCGCACAAAAGGAAAACGTAGATAAGAAAACCAAAATATTAAATAAGTTAAATAAAAGCAAACACTGCCAAAAAATGACTACGAAATCAAGACTTTAAAGTACGCCAACACTAAAAAGCGCAAGCGCAAATAATTAAAGAATACAGCATCACTTAACTCTACCAAGACGTTCAATGAGTCCAGTCTCCAATTACTAAAACAATTCATACGCAAGAAACAATAAGATACGGCTCTAGTCAAAGTGAGCTACCTTTTCATTCCTCTACTAGATAAATACCAGGATGATAGTAAACTATTCGCAAAGAAGTGAACATAACAAATTTTGTTGCCATCAAAAGCCAAATATTGCCAGCATAAAGCTCTTTTTTAACACTGAAATTGACGTGCAAAATTTTCAAGTCAATGAAAATTTCGATGCTGCTCTGCCTTTTATGAAATTTTACCTTGGACTGCTCAAGATCATTGAGATTGCTCTCCACCAATTCTGATAAATGATCTGATAAATGTCTGTGAGATACACCTACGGTACAAAACAGTAAACAAAAATAGAATACAGGAGACAATGGAATGACAACAGAAAGAACACATCAATCCCGAGGAACAAGCAACTGGTATAAAGAAGAGCGGACATTTGTGTACGACAAATTCGGGGCAGGCTCAGTATCGAGATTCTCTCACAAAATGCGCCAGTACACGCAAGTTGATCTCGAACGCGGCGTCACCTGCTTGTGAAGGAGGAGGGCTGTGGTGACTATAGCGTTTTAAACAAAACGATGAAATATCACCATAAACCAAATATTCCTGATGTTATGGCGTCCGGGGCAGTCAACGAGAAGGTGTTATGGTGGTGTTTGAAGCAGGGACAAGATCCATATCGACGACTCAGCAAGAAAGGTAATATCGACGTCATTTCATCCAACTGGGGAATACAAGGACTAGCCGAACACTTAGTTCACTCAAGACACAGGAATAAAAAACCAAAAGAAATAATCTACACGGAGTATCAGGTTGTAAAAATAACAACAGCGTATTCGCAAGGAAGAACTACATATCTCAAAAAGCTAAACTCTGTTAGCAGCAGACCACACCCGTTCTACAGCATTGAATGCCTTTAACTAAGCAATAAGGTGACAGTGCCTTCAGTGGTCAAATAAAAATAACTTTTTTCTGTAATGACCGTATTTAAATGGCGAACTAGACTTCTTTCGTATCATGTTGACTTAGTAGTGCGCAAAAAAGACCGATTTTTACGTTCCCTGACATCCAAGGCAAAGTTTCACACTAAAACCTCACACGCCGAAAAAATTAGAAAAAAGTGGCAACTTACACAATGTTCTTACCTTGAAGGTTGTAATAATTAGGGTTCTGCGTCATCCTTCGATACAGGAAAGTCCAAGTTAAGTAATCCACGGCATCTTGTTTGTTGCTGACTGTTTTTGTGACAACTTCAGCGTTGAAATGATCATGCAAGCAGTGATCTAAATGAGACTGTTAGAAACACAAACAGAACGTGACAATCTTTAGCATTGGCAACAAAAAGGAAGTGACTGTGTCACGACTACGAGTTGCTAACATAAATAAAGGGCATGTCACCCTTTCCTACCGTGAGTCTCATGACGAAGAGGTTGGTGACGGTGGCGATGGCGATCGCGATGACGACGACGATGATGGTAGTTGGTGGTAATGATGATAGCGATGATGGCGGTGGAAATGATAGTAATGATGATGATGATGATGATGGTGGTGGTGGTGGTAGTGGAGGAGGTGGTTTTGGTGGTAAAGGTGATATGATGACGGTGGTGATGATGATTATGATAATGGTGGTGATGGTGGTGGTGATAGTGATGATGGTATGATGATGATGGTGATGAAGATGATGATAATGGTGATGACGGTGATGATGGTGATGATGGTGATGATGATGAGATGGTGATGATGATGATGATGATGATGATGATGGTGGTGGTGGTGATGATGATGATGATGATGGTGGTGGTGGTGACGATGATGATTAAGATCTTGATGATGGCGATAAAGACCGTGATGATGGCGATAAAGACGGTGATGATGGCGATAAAGACGGTGATGATGAAAAAGGACTGTGTCCATCACACTTCAATAGACAAAGGTACAAAGACTCCCAAAGGTACTGTTTCTTAATAATCTTACGGCGACCCGTTACGTACTTTTAAGACCGACCTCCACTTGGCCGCGCGTACGATACGGCCAGGTCAGCGCATGCTTTATGACTCAGTATGATGCAATATTCTTGTCCGTCACGTTCAAAATTTGTACGCTTGGAAAGTAGAACCTGAGTCTAC